>AYEL01055780.1:0-16085 GCA_000484575.1 Olivierus martensii
TTTTACTTCTCGTTCAATATGGCAGCGATACATGGATCGTTTACCAATTCTGAGGTAAATTTTTCGAAATATCTTCTAATCGGTGCCGCTTTCTTCCATGGTTCTATTATAATTTTTGACCAGTTTAATGAGATCTATCGAATGGTATCACATTTGGCAATTCCGTGAAAAGCAGAATCCAGCACTTATCTGGCAAGTAAGACGAACAATATTACTAATCGAAGCATTCTGTCTGTCATTGGGATGATCAAACTAGTTGCATGAAGTGAATCAGTCGGCTTATCTTATTTTCTTACATCTCACTTCTATTTATATGTCTGAATACGTATGAAAATCAGGGTTTTGTAACGTTAAAAAATCAGGAATATTCATGTCCCCAAGAGCAGTTTAGAAAAATCCATTAAAGAATGTTACAAAATTGATATACAGTAATTTATCATTATAGTTGCTTTTTTTCAATATGAATTAAAAATTTCAGTTTTGTGTGAGTGATTTAATTATATAGAATAATTTTTTCTATATGATGTTAACTTTTATTAAAAGTAAATAAAATACTGTATTGTTTTTATATAATACCCAACATTGCTATAAAATAAACACTATTATATAAAAGATATTAAAAATTCATCCAAATTTGGATCTGAGCCAGATGAAATTATTTTTCTGGATCATTTCACGTTTTGACAAATAATGAAGTGAAAGCTGTTAAGTTGAAGGTTGAAAGTTATAAAAGAGAGATGAATAAATAAGGAATTCTGAAAAATCTGAAGGATTAAACGTCTGTTTTCGTCACGACTTTCGAAATGTTTGTCTTTCCAGAACGATTTTGACCTAGCTCATCCTAATTTACTCGTAAAAATAATAGAAAGCCAAACTATTTCTTAAAAATTAATAAACTTATCTGGTTAAAACGACACAGAAGACGAGAAAGAATAATATTTTCAATTAAATATTATCCACTGATAAGTTTTTATTGAAGGCAAGAAGGATGTTGCATCAATATCCTACCTGATTTGTAGCGAAATTTCGCCATGTATTATGAAATTATTATTAAGAAAAGAGGGATGTCCATAGTCACTGATAAATTTTTATCGAAGGGAAGAAGGATGTTGCATCAATATCCTACCTGACTTGTAGCGAAATTTCGCCATGTATTATGAAATTATTATTAAGAAAAAAGGGATGTCCATAGAAAATTATCCTATCAAAATATTGATTATTTTTAAATTGTTTGTTTAGAAAAATAACCCTTCGTTAAATTTTGTTTTGAAACCGATTAAATGATGAATTTATGAGAGATAAAAATGATTACAGTAATTATAATTAAATGATTTCAAAATCAAATTATTAAAGTCAGTTTGCTCTACTTAATAAGTTTAAAAAATGACGAGAAATAATCGGTAGCTGATAAATTGATGCGATAAGCGTAATTAAATCGTTTCGTTTCTGTTATAAAATAAATATTTTCTGTTATCCTACACCATAATTTTAGTTGGGTGTATGATAATTCAAACAGCTAAGTGGCATGATAGAGACCATCTCGAGTGACTTTTTTCATGAGTAATATAAGTATAGCAAATATCCTAACAGAAAAATCCTTAACCGGAGAGTTGAAAAATGAGGATCAATGTGCTCAAATACTACCGAAAATTCTGTAGGTATGAACTGGGGCGCCAGGAGAAATCCCGGGCCCCTCAAATACTACCGAAAATTCCGTAGGTATGAACAGGGGCGCCGAGAGAAATCCCGGGCCCCAGTACGAACCAGGTTTTGGGCCCCTATATATATATTTTTTTTTCTTTTCTCTTTTGTAAGATAACAAAACCATACATATTACATATATTTTACGTATAGATTATTCAAATTTTTATTCACTTTTAAATTCTGTTTAAAAATGCAATTTGAGGAAATTGAGGTTCGACGAATTTCATTTTTTAATTATATTTTCGAAGAAAAATCTTCAAAATATCGATTTTTTCGAAGAATAACGTCATAGGCTCATGGAACTAACTTTGGGAAACGTCCGCAACTTTTTTAAAAATTTTTCTTTTCACGTCGGTTATAACGAAAAAACTTTTCCGCTCCCAATCGTTTTGTATAAACCGTAGTCCACTGTACAGTAAGACTCCGCTTAAAGACCGGTTTGCACTTTGATTAGTGATTAGTGCGAGTGATTAATGCAGGTGATTAATGATTAGTACTAAACACGTTTGGACCATAACTGATTAGTGTGAGAGACCATAACTATTTTTTGCGAGTACATGCGCTCCGCGCCCCCCGCCTTCACCTTCACTCGCAGCGTGCCCGCCACTAAACAGGTTTGGACATGTTTTTGTTGTTTAACCCCGCTTAATGCTGTTTCGATATAATTTCGAATTCCATATTTTTATTGAGACACTTTGGCCTGGTTTTTCAAACCGTTATTCTTACATAAATCCGAAATCGCAGGAATTTGTTGCATTGATACTTCTATGCAGTCTCAAATGCGTTTGATATCAGTGCAATGCAGTGTAGTGAAAGTCTGCTGCGGTCAGAGTTCATATTTATGATTGGTGTTCAATGTTATTTTACTGGAATAAAAGTAACAATTATCCCATTTTAATTTTAACTCGAATGCTGCCACTTTAAACTATGAAACTATGAACATTCTGGGTTTTGGAAGTATAGATTCCGTGCATTCTTCGATTTCCGACACCACTGTGTTTTAATATTTCTTTCATTACTTCCTGCATTTGCAAACGCGATTGTTCGTCCATTTTTAAAGTTGTTGCTTGTTCGACGTCCAACAGTTAACTGATTTATTTACTAATCGAAACATATTAGCACAGATAAGGATATACAGATGGGAAGGCGTACCACGTGATTGGAAACTCTACGTCATCGTAGAAAAAATCTTCAAAATATCGATTTTTTCGAAGAATAACGGCATAGGTTCATGGAACTAACTTTGGGAAACGTCCGCAACTTTTTAAGAATTTTTCTTTTCACGTCAGTTATAACGAAAAACTTTTCCGCTCCCAATCGTTTTGTCATAAACGTAGTCCACTGTACAGTAAGATCCCGCTTAATGCTGTTTCGATATAACGGGATTTTTTTCGAATTTTATATTTTTATTGAGTCACTTTGGCCTGGTTTTTCAAACCGTTATTCTTACATAAATCCGAAATCGCAGGAATTTGTTGCATTGATACTTCTATGCAGTCTCAAATGCATTTGATATCAGTGCAATGCATTGTAGTGAAAGTCTGCTGCGGTCAGACTTCATATTTATGATTGGTCATCAATGTTATTTTACAGGAATAAAAGTAACAATTATCCCATTTTAATTTTAACCCAAATGCTGCCACTTTAAACTATAGTTCCTTGAAGTTAGAACGTTTTTTCCATCAATATTTTTCGTTGTTTATAGTTTTCTGCAGGGGTTCCCAAAGTGTGGCCCACAAACCGTAGAAATGTGGCCCGCGATCTTGAATTCATAGAGATAATTTTCATTTTTACAAAAATATAAATAAATTCTCAATCACGAATATTAATAACTCCAAATTGAGATCAAAATTAACTGATGAACTTTTACCAGCGGTGTTATACATTCGACAGATTTAGAGCTAAGGTTCAATGATGTATTATTAAAGAAAAAAACAACTACACAAGTCACATACTTTAGATTGATGAATTTATTACTATTTTCTTTTTTATTTAAAATTATTTAATCAATGTTTACGGGTTCGTTTGTTGCTTATTTATGTAATTTAACATTTTTGTGGTAAAATTTTTTCGGTGTTAAGAATACATTCAACCGACTTAGAACATACTGAAACATATTTCAAAAACTAGAAAAGGCATACTGACAATTATATTTTATTCAATAGATTCTCTCACATTAATTTTTACATGTACAAATTCGAATATTATATTATTGTCAGAGATTCACTTCTATTATATTAACACTGATCATTTAACAAATACTTTGTAAAATGATACTTTAATATGCAAAAGTAGTAATTGTATCCATATAACCGAACTTTGACATTCAATCTATGTTTTTGAACATTTAGTGATTATGATCGTCTCTTCTATTCGATTATTTTGACTTTATATTATTTAGTTTTGTTATTGGTGAGCAACCTTTTTAATCAACGGGCCAATTAAAATTTTAAAATTTTTTTGCGGGCCGCTCATTAGGAGTCACAGTCAGCATAAATCCGACCCTGGGGAGCTAAATAATTAATTGTTGTATGTTTTTCTTTTTAGTTTTAATGAGAGGCAGCCAAAAATATTTTGCACAGAGGCAGTATAATACCTAGGAACGGCCTGCATTTTGTATCCAAATACCGTAATTATAATTTGAGTAATTTCTAACTTTACCAACAAGAGTTCTTATTTTATAATTGCATACTAAATTAAATTATAAAAACTAGAGATTTTGGACGATATATACAATAATATAATTTTTATACTATAAGGACAGCTCATGAAATTTTTTCGAAAAATATCTTTTTATTTTCACTTTGTCATTTAGTTTGTTTACGACTGAAGATAGAAATTCATTATTATTAAGAAATAATATAAATCGGAAGAATAATAAATTATAAATTTGTTAACTCTTTCCGCCATCTTCAAACAAGATGGCGATTGATCGAAATTTTTATCATCTGGTTTGGATCGTCTATTGCATTTTTTGAACTGATTTGAATAAATCTCGCTATTTATTTGTTTTGCTTGAATAATTTTCCCAAGTAATCATTAATCAATACTAATTAATAGTTTTTCAATTGAACAATTATAATATATTAAAGTTTCTTTTAAAAAGACTTTTATAAAATAAATTTTCTATAATGATTTCGTTGTTTTTCTTAAGAGAAAAGAAAGAAATTCAATTAAATATTATTTGAAATCTCAATAAAATATTATTTGAAATATAGGTTTTCCCTTCGTTTAATTTATATCTAAATTGTATTTTAATATTTTTTATAGAAACTTGTAATATGAATTCAAAAAAGTAATTTAAAAATCATTTTTTTTTTTGCGACTGTTAAATTTTATAAATTAAATTTTCCAAATTAAACGTGTTTAAAGTTTATAATTACGTTAAACAAAACTAAAAATTGAAGAAAGTAAAATAAATATGTTTATTTAATGTCATCTTAAGCTTAACCTAATTGTCTCTTCGGTAAAAGTTTTAATAGAATTTAAATTGTCAAATAATTAATTATAGGCTGTGCTTAAATATTAAAAAAAAATTAATTAAAAATATTATTTATAATTTTTATATCTTCATTTCTTTTATTTATTTCTACATTTTATTTCGTTCTTGAAATATTTCTAAAATTTAATCTATAATATTTATAATCCATTAAGTTTTTATCGAAAAAAATAATGTATACAATATATTCCAAGATTATAATTTTATTTATAAATGATTACCAACTGTTTTATATTTACTTACAAAAGTTTAAAATTGACAGGAAAAGATAATTTTTTTTTCCTTTTTTTTGAATTGAAAATTGAATATTTTATAATTCGATTAATGTTGTATTCATTTTTATTGCATAAACAAATTGAAATAACGATGATTGAAGTTACGTATTTAATCAAGGTGATTGTAACATAATTCACGCACTTTGGAATTATTTTCATAAATTTTCTGTGATGTATTGAGTAATCCTGTTAGAGAGTGTTTTATATTTGATCTTCCTTCATTAAATATTAATATTTGCATGTTTTCCATGTGCAAAACATTTAAATATTGGATTCCTCAGAATTTATTCAGTTTTAAAGTATGATGATTATTTAATAACGTTTCAATACAAAAAAAAAGAAAAAAAATTTTGACATAGCAATTTAATATCGAGTTAAATCTTTTGAAAATATTTATTTCCAAATAAAAAAAATATTATCCAAATACAAAACATATTTTCGAAAGATTTGAAATATATATTTCACAAACCTTTCGAAAATATTTTTTCCAATAGTTTTTTTTTTTTACATTATATATATATTTTTATAAAACAATGACGACCCCTGGATTAGACTATTCAGAATGACAACCAACAGCACGGATTAAATCACCAAATTCCTTCCAAGGAATTAGATCCAAATTCGAGCGCCAATCCTCTGTGTGGAAAGCTGTATTGTGTCCAGATAGCCACTCCGGCCAAGAATACAAAAAATCGGATTAAAGTAAAATATCCGTTAAGTTCCCCCATTTAAATTCTAAAAAACTATTACATTCCTATTTTGTAACTCCAAAATTCTACATATTAATTTTCATGCATTGACTAACAGTAAAATCATCAAATTTAGGGTTCAGTCCATTTTGTGATCTCTTTCGAGAAAAAATTTTTTCCAATCAATATATGAAGGGATACTTTTTGGTCAATAGATGACGTCACATTCCATTCTCTAAGAATACTAAGTGACTAGGCCAAAGAAGTCCTTCCACACGTTGCCCACTGCTGCAGAGCCATATTGTTTCGAACTAGTTCACGTGTCCCTCTATAAGTCTATAACATCTCCAAATTTCAGCTTTCTAAGTCTTATGGAAATACTCAAATTCTTGCAGACACACATGCGTGATATACGCGTACCTCATCAGCGCTTATATGTATAGCTGCAGTAGTTATATTATACTGTTGCACCAAAAACGACATACCTGTAATCAGAAGATTGGCCGCGAGTAAATACTTCGGCTTTCCACTCTGAAGGATCCGGTTTCGACTTTCGCGTCTTATCCGTTTGAAATATTTATCACGAGGACCAAATCGACCCATCGATTCCCGTCTACACAATCTGGCTATCCTTCTATAAGGTTGGGTAGTACAAGAAAGAGCTTGTTTCTTACTAAATAGAAAGTGGCGTCATTTGTTGACAAATAAACGAGGTAGCCCTAAAAACTAAAACGCGAACTGCAAAACTCGATATACAAATGCATTACAGGTAGATATGCAATTGAATAAAAGTTGGTCGCCAATAAACGCACAGGGCGTTTTCATATGGTAAGAGAAGGATGAATTTGGTGCCAATGTAAGGAATTAAGTTCATAAGAATGAATATGTCTGGCAAATTTTGCTGTTTTATTATGTTGAGTAGTCTATTAAGATCCTCAATGACATATCTATCAGCAGTATGAGAGAATTTGATAGACGGAGCTTCATACGCCTATAGCAAATCTACGATAAACTTGCATCGAATTTTTTGTGACTGCCTAAAAGCAGTCACAAAAAATTCGGTGAAAATGGAAATTGGCGTTATCTGATAAAAACATGGCTTCTAAAAAAGCCATGTTTTTATCAGATAATGCCAATTTCCATTTTCACTGATTACTGAGTAGATAGGATATTATAGGCCTTACTCCTGCAGAGGAATTAGCCAATCTATAGAATTCAAGATCGACGTTGTTGGTCCGGAACGTGCGAATAAATTTTCCACCGAATCGAATACAAGTGCTTTAATAAGTAGAAATATGAAGTATTTCCACGTGGCCAATACATCCAACATACAATGAGGTTATCTGTTGATCAAAAATTGGTCAATAGATAATGCCATCTTCCATTCAGCGAGAGTACTAAGTGAAAGGGAAAAGCAAGTCCTTCCATTGGCTACCTATTCCTGCGGAGAGGCGAGACTCCATGGACCGGTCCCGGATTGCATAATAAATATTTCCAAGGGATCCGAGACTCGAACCCACGTCCTCAAAAATGGAAAGCCGAAGCGTTTCCACTCTGGAGAATCATAGGATGTAATCTACTTGATTCATCCACGCGGCCAACCGTCAGACATATAGTGAATTTAGATCAATGGAAGATTACATTGGCAAATTCTAATGCAGACCTTTCATTATGTCTTTATGTTAAATTAAAAAAATTATTAGTATAACATTAATATAGTTTTCATTTTGAGATTTTTTAGATCACTATAAAAAATTCCGATAAAAAATAAAGCCTGCATCGAACAGACGCTTTATAACCAAATTTCAATCGATTATAAGTTATTTCCAGACTTGGTGTACAACATTATATTCTTACGCTGTTTTTCTTCCTAGTGTGCAGGTTCATTTTGATATGACATGTATAAACTTCCTATCGTAAGAATTGGAAAGCGCTTTACTTTTGACTAGCATTGGGTCGCGTTTTAGTGCTCATACTGATACCTTTCTTACGCTCCTAGGCACCCAGTAGACTACAAGGAAGTTGATAATCTTTATCATTTTATTCCTTCACTCAAGCTAATTGTCGGGTATATATACTGTATTTATATATAATTATTATTAATTTTATATCGGGTTATGGCATTCATCTGTCAACTCTTATGGTCACATTGTATATAATCTTTTCAGAGAGCTAATGTCAGGTTATTTCATTTTCCAGTATTATAGCTTTTATAGCGAAACTGCCGCTCCCGGTGCAATGCTCCGAGTCCCTAAACTCTAATTTATTGCATTTCTTTTAACATATCACTATTCCTTATTTTAACTAACATCACTCCGAGTATCCCTTCTACCCTAATATTTCCCTTTCTTATAATTCTAACAAATAGACTATAACTCATAGGTTAGGTTAGTTAAGCCGCCATATCTCAGGTGGAATATTCTGTATCTGGCGGCGGCCACTTATAGAGCCCATCGCAGGCTGGCTAACACCCATGTGGAGTCAACCTGATGGTTGAAGAATGGGCCGCGCCTGGACCCCTCCTGAGAAACTGGAGGTATGGGACCCGAATTTGAATCTGGATTCTCCAGGATGTTAAGCCATACAGCTTTACCACGCAGTCATCCGGCCAATATATCATAACTCATAGTTACAAGTCTGTCTTCTACTTTCGTTAAAATTAAAATTATATCTTTGATAATTGGCGATCAAAATTGGAAACAAATGAAATTTCCAAAAATTACCAGTTTCTTAATGAATATGAACCACTAATATTCCTTTTTTCCTATTCGATTTGATGGCCGCGTAGTAAAGCACTCCTTTATCAGTTTGGAGGATTCATATTCAAATCCGGTCCCATACCTAAATTTCTTCAAGGGATCCAGACACGGCCTTTAAAACCTTATCTTTTTCACTCTTCCGGTTGACCCTTCCGTGGGTGTTGGACAGCTTGTGGTAGCTTCTAAAAGTGGCAGTCACCAGAAACAGATCATCTGTTGTGATATGGCGGTTTAACAAAACCTAACCTAACCCAGATTTTTTCAATAAACAATAGAACATTTGAATACATTATATGTGTTTATACAATTTATTTAATACAGTCTTAAGGATGTGTTGTACATAGTTCCGATTTTTTGAGTAGTTTGAGAATTATTCAGGGAACTAATTTCCCGAAAATCCTGATTAATCCGGAATCAACTATATTATTAAAAAGTTGATATTTTTATATACATTTTAATTATCAAAATATCTATAATTATTTCGATATTTTTATAAAGGTTATATAAATTAAGTTACTATATCAAATTTTGGATATTCGGTAGCTGGCTTAAGCTACTTTCAGAGCAATCACGATTGTCAACACCAATCGTGGGATCAACCAGAACGTTGAGCTATGAGGTTTTCGGACTCCCTGCTGAAAAACTGGAGGTGTGAGTCCGGATTTGAATCTGGATCTGGATTTTGTCTACAGGCGACACGCGAAGTAGCCCTGCCTGCGTAAAACTCATATGAAAAAATGACGGATAAGGAAGACTACTATATTTCTCCTTATTAGTATAAATAATTTCAGAAAAGATGTAATATCCTTCTTAAATTGCATTTTGAATATCTTATACTTTGTTAATAATACAGTAATTTCGATACTTCCTTCTTCTTCATCCTTTCATGTATTACATATTGGATAGATTGTAATCTCCAAATACATTGTTAATTTATATTATTCCAGACTACACTGATAATTGGGATGGCGGGTCTAAAGGCAAGTTAACTAAATTTAAATATTAAAAACATATTTTCTATCTATATATTATAGCATCAATATCGATAAATCCTTAGTGATGGTCGGACGGATTGGCCGCTGGAAACGGCTTCGGCTTGCCACTCTGGAGGACCTGGTTCGAGTCTCGGGCCCCACCCCTTGAAAAATATTTATCATGGGATCTCGGCCCGGCCCGTCGATCCCCGCCTCCACATCCGGCTGACCCCTCCGCAGGGGTGGGCAACCTGTGGAAGGGCTGGTTTCGCTCCGCCACAAAGTATTCTTCCGGAATGGAGTGTGGCGTCATCTGTTGATAAAAATATCCTTAGTGATGTATCTTTCTTTTAAATGATATGATTATTCTAATATCTTTTACAATAGAAAACAGACTAATATCACTATCATCAAATCTAATATAATGTGCAAAACAAAACTTTTAGAAAACAGACTGACTAACTAAATTTTTTAGTTAATCAGTCTGTGTTCACTGACTAAACTTTTGTTTTTCACGAGTTCGGATCCATATTTTTCCAAAACGCGGCCGGAAGCCTCTGGAAATATGGATCCGAAAATGGAACTCGTATTCTTCAGAGTGGAAGCACATTACGCTTCCAAGTGAGCAGCAGACAAAATCTATTTTACCTTATTTATTATGGTACTAAAATGTACCAAGATGTGTCGTTCGACTAGATCAGTGATGGGCAAAATTTTCTGACCGTTGGCCACACGGACTTTTGTAATGTTTCTAACGGTCGCATTCTAAAAAATGTTTTTACTTTTTAATATACCAGGTATTCATAGTAAAGGAAAATACTGCGATCAGGTCGAAAACCAACGTTCCGTTTTCGACGAATTTTCACGGCCGCTCCCTACCACTACCATTGGCTCAAAATCCATTGCCTCAATAGATTATAGATTCAAAAATATCGGAAAGTCGAGTGGGGCACACTCCAGATTTTATTAAAAGGGGGCGTTTTAGCCAAGAAAATCTAAATTTAATTAAATATTTATGTTGCTTGTTTATGCAATTTAACATTTTTGTGATAAAAATTTTAAAAGTCTTATACTTGTGCACGGACCGCGGGCCGTAGTTTGCCCATCACTGGACTAGATGATAACATAGAAAAGGAGTCGCTTATCACCTTGGAGGATTGGATTCATTTCTAGGTTCCACACTGCCAATCTTTCAGGAGAGATTCGGGCCCCGAATGCTGAACCTCATGAAGGTATTAGCCAGGCAGTGATGGACTGTAAATTTGGCTGCTGGTAATATATTCTGGTGTGATTTGGCGGTGCAATTAAAATTAACCGAATCTACTAAATAATGTAGGTATCTTAATCATATGGCCCTCCTAGCCACGTGTTTGTCTCAGTCATAAGTTTTAACGAAGAATTCTAAAAGGAATAATTTTTGTTAAGTATATACAATTAATAATAAGATGTCAGATTAGAAACGCATTGTATACAGTTCATACGAAGGAAAATCAAAACGTTCTTATTGTCATCATGACACGGATATGCTATCTGGAATTTGGTCCTCAACTCTTCATTCATTCACCTAACCATTTCCTAGGATCACAAACTTCTCACACTTATGGAATAGTTGTTTAATCCCATCTTGGTAGAAATCGGTAGAATTGGATTCAAAGTAGCTCTTCACAGTATTAATGGTCACTTCATCATCGAAGAAACTTCTTCCCCGTCAATGATTTTTCATATTTCGAAACATGAATCTGAATGTGCCAGATCGGAAGAACATTAAGTTGGGGCAAGATTTCGTAGCCGTATTTGCGCAGAAAAGTGACTGCGGCTCGATATGCAGGTGCATTGCCAGCTTTTAACAATAAACCACATATTTTTTCCTCGTTACTGTCCTGTAAGTTTTGTAGTAAGTTCCTGTAGCATGTCCCTTTTATTGTCAACCATGTTTGTAAGTAATCAGTCAATATGTTAGCTTACTTGCTCTAAAACACAGACAATATCACCTTCCTGGATTGCCTTCTCTTCTCCTGGATCATCCTGTAGTTTAGTGCTACCACATTTGAATTACCGTTTCCATCCTTTCACAGTCTCAATATGATGGACATTCCTCGAAGTACACAGCTGATATCTTTTCGTAGATTGTTTGTGCAGTTTTCTCTTGAAGATAATAACCCTGACTGTTTCTTTATTCATCAACATTTTTATCGCTTCCAAAGCTGATTAATTGCTGGTGGCAGAAAACAGGATTATAATAAATGCCGAAATAACAAAGTTACTACTGTACCCGACGATAGCATCAAAAGGCAATATTAAGTCTGTGGGAGAGCCAAAGTTCATTTATATTACTACGCCGATGATCTAGTCCACTAAATTCTTCTCGATATTACAAAAAATTGCCTTAAAATAATGACAATTTTGACAAATAAGCTATAAGCTTCGAATAAAATTGCGATGTCAACATGATTTTAACACCTAGTAAATTATCTGTGCGTCTATAATATATACAATGATCAGATGCGCCACGATGTTTTGCGCATTCCATCTATATTCCATATAAAGAATATCTATTCTATATAAAGAATCTATATTCCATCTAAGGAAATACTTCTAAAAACTATTTGATGCAATAGCCGGGTATTTCTTTTAAAAATGATTACGAACTTTCTTCAAGAAATAATGTTTAGACACAGGTATAGTCTATTTCCCTTACTCTGTACCTCTTGACACGATTCATTCTGTATTTTATAGTCTTGAGTAGCTCAGCGCCTATTAACTATAAAGATAGATTATTATGTTATACAATGCTTCAAAAAATCACAACTGGCTGCGGATCATCAGCCGATGGCTGGCGATTACCACTTTGAATCTTCAATAATGGCTCATTACTTTTAGAAAACCTCTATAATAAATTATGTTCGATAGGATTTCTTTCCGATTTTCTTAAAATATTTCCGATATCGATAATTTTTCGCTATTTTCATGGTAATTTAATACGCTGGTCGGCTTTAATAAAATCATAAATGCACCTATTAAAATTGTTCTATAATATGAATTGATATAATTTTAATATATGGAAGATTAATCGCCTGGCATTTAACTTAACGAAGAAGTAGCAATGCCTTATCTGTAAACAAGTGTAGTGACACTAGCCAGACGCTGCTTCGAATTACGAATAAGAAGAAGAAAAATGCCAGTTTTTGTCAATCGCTGATTTGGTCCGTTCGTCACCAATTGCATTCAAAAAACATATTTCGTGGTGTATTAGTATTGTTTAGCTAAGCAATTATTCTTACCGTTGAGTTGCTTAGTAGAAATGTTTTATTAACATATTAAGTGAATTATATTACCTAGTATATTTTCTTCGCTCGGAAGAATGTACAAGAAAATGGGAAATGGTGATACAGCGCGAAAAAGAATAATCAGTCTTTAGGAAATTTTCAGAGAACAGATAGCAATCTTCCAATGTAGCCAGATAATTTTTATTTCTTTGGTACTTTGGACAGACTTCAGCTACCGTTTACAAAGTTCATTCCCCAACAGCAGACTGGCTGTGGGTGACTACCGAAGCTAGGCCCGCAGCGTCCCAACCGAGTAGTCGAGCGGATACAAGAAAGTTGACCCGTCTGAGGAGCGGATAAGTCGTCAGTCTTCTACCCGCGCCACTGGCGGCTGTTTATTGCCAAACTAATGGAAGACTTAGCGTGGGGGAAGACGCGCGTAAGAGCCGGAGACTGCTAGGCCGGCGGCCTCTGGATGGAGCGGGCGATTCGTTGCCTGGTACTAAATAAACTGCAAAAATTTCGGCCACCAGAATTGGTGCAGCCGTCTGACTTCCAGAAGAGGCGTTTCCCATCGAAACCCGAATTCGGAGACTAACCCATTCTGGAAGTCCCGCCACTAATAGTCTAGGAAAGATGCGATTTTTAGAAAAACTATCTAGTTCCGGCTAATGACACTATTCTACGTCATCGACTGGAAGCCGGAAGAAAGTTTGATCTCTTCAAATGCAGCCACGATTCGACTCGGCACAGCGGGAAAATATTCAAAGTTTTATCGTCTCTATTATCGCTATTCATCCGGAGCACCGGCTGGTCTTTATACGCTGTGATCCAGACGAGATCTCATCCTGGAGAAAATGACATCGATAGGTTGTGTGTCCTCGAATAAGGTAGGCGCTTGAAGAATGATTCCGGCCGATCCCAAGAGAGAGGCGATGCTGAAGATCCACAGAAACAATCGATCCAACACCATAGCCACGAACTGCCAATCGTCCAGTATCTGGAAGAAAAAGCAGGACCATTAACATTTGTCTGTTGATTCTTAAAGAAAGATTATTTGATGTCTAAGCTATCTCCACCTCTCTTCATTCTACTTCTACGTAAAATAGATGACACCAGCCAGCTCGCCATCTGAGTGAAGTAACCTTAGGCCGGTGCTTAGAGTCGGATCACCTGTCCCATTCCAATTTCAAATACATTGAAAATACGATGAATCCTGAGCGGCAACTGTCTAATTAATAAAGAATGAATCAAAGTTCCTCTGGAAAGAGATAACATTTATTGGAGGATCTGGCTGGTGGTGAGGCAGAGCAATTTCGTGCCACCAACAATATGCAAATAGTACTTATCGTATTGTTTGGTGGATATATATTTTTATTTTATTGATAGTAAAACAAAAGATTAGTCACATAACATAAAAATATCCAATATTGAATTGGCTAAAAGTTACTAAATTTGCCATTAATTAAAATTTAATTTCATTCATTAATAAGGAATAGGATCTCTGCCCACTCAGCCCCCCACTTCCTCGGAATTTCAAATTTACTATACCAGATTTATGGGCATTTTTCATGGCAACAATAACAGCGATAATCGAGGTATTCCTGTATCTTTAAAGCAAAATATGAGATAAAATTATATTTTAGCAGAAAGTATTTCGAGTCTCTCTTTTAAATTAATAGTAAACAGAATAAACCCCACAGTCTGTTAGTGCGGCAGCATTGCGCAGTGTAGTATGTAGTCGTATGCTCAGTATACACCTAATGAATATTTTATTCTTGTATAGTGTACACCTTGATATTTTATAATCTCTCTAAATATATCTCTGTTAGATTATCTCTATATAACTTTATATGTCTCTTCTGTTATTATTTCTGACCAGTGTTTGTTTACAATTTTCGGTCAAGATGTATATAAATAAATAAATTATTTTCACGCGTAATCACACCTATTCCTACCTCTGCCCACTCAGCCCCCCACTTCCTCGGAATTTCCAATTTACTATACCAGATTTATGGGCTATTTATGGGCTCTTAATATTGGGCAGAAAAATTTTGGGCTCATTCCGTTGGGCACCAATATCCAGGTTTTTTTGTGGGGGGCTGAGTGGGCAGAGGTCGCAGGGGCCGTTAAAATAGAAATACCAAAAAAATTTTCATACCAGATTTATGAGCTATTTATGGGCTTTGTAATATTGTAAGTTTAAAATTTTGGGCTCATTCCGTTGGCCACCAATATCGATTTTTTTGTGGGGGACTGAGTGGGTAGAGGTCGCACAGGCAGTTAAAATAGTAGTACCAAAAAAATTTTCATACCAGATTTATCGGCTATTTATGGGCTTTGTAATGTTGTAAGACTAAAATTTTGGGCTCCATGCGTTTTATGTTAAAACGCCCAAAAATATTTTCCACACGCAGTAACGCGAGACACAGTTCACGCCGGTAGTCTTCAAGACTTTAGGTGTAGGACTGGTCGCATTTGAATTTTTTTGGCTGCGTCTCGCTGTCTAAACTGGTCTCTGTTGTTGAAAAGCTGCTTTATCTTCTTGACATTTGTCTTCGTCATGATTCTTGCTCTTCGACCTGATCCTGGCATCTTAGCTGGATTATTTCGGTTAAGAATGCAATATATACTCCGCTTAGGGTCACCTTCTACCCCAAAATGATCGAAAATACAGTTTTTTCAAAGATGCCAATTTGCTTCGTAAAGTTGTACGAAAGGTTTTCTACGTATCTCTTGTTTGGATGGCATTTTACTGGAAAAACCAAAGTTTATTCGAAAATAGAACACTTTCAGTTAAATTTCGAATGCACGAGATCTCATTGCATGCACGTGCTCAAATACGAACGTGATTTTGAGCGATACGGCAATGTTGAAATTAGTGCCATTTTTGTCATCACCCGTTATTTGAGCATAATT
>AYEL01055786.1:0-26605 GCA_000484575.1 Olivierus martensii
AGTTTCTTCTTGTTGTATCCCAGAAAACACTAAAAGATATTATTACGTTTGCAATGCGCCCCTCCCTCGTCAGGGGCTGTGCATGGAGGGAGGTCATCCATATATACCGCATACTCACTACAAAATTTTAACATGAAAATTTCATTGGACAAAATGCAATACAGTGGTACTTTGGTTAACGACGGTAATCTGTTCCAAGATTACCGTCGTTATCCAAGGCGCGATTCCTCATAGGATTTAAGTGAAAATTGTTTAATTCGTTCCGGCTCCTTCCCACAATCATAGTAAATATTAAAAATACAGCTAAACTTCATTTAAAATGTCCTAAAAATATGGAAAGAATCATTTATTTATTATATTTGCTGCAAAAAAATTAACATTAATAAAATGAATTGTTCGTGAAAACAGTTTTTAATTATCAATCTTCGCCAGAAGGATAATTGGGCTCACTTCGGAGTTTTTGACAAACGTACCCGTAAACACTGATTAGCAGCTTATAGATTTAACGATTATTATACAGATAATTAATATATTCTAATTACGATAATGAGTTTATACATATATAGGATTGTATTTTTCAGTTTCCTATAGGCCTACTTTATACAAAGAAATGAATATTTGATATATAAAAGAAAATAATAAAAACGACAAAATAAAACAAAAAATTCTATATTTTCGACATTATTTTATCGAATAAATTAAATTAACTTCCATGCAAACTATATCTACGAATGATTTACTGATGATGACGTCACAAACTCCGCGATCAGGCTTTGAGTAGAGATGGTATTGCCACAATGCGTTGTGGCTGTTTTTTTTCGGTCATTGTGCGATTTCGCTTTTTGGGCATAACATTATATATATAGTTTCCCGATTATCTGTGTAACGCTATTTGAGCCATCTCATTGGATTACAACAATCACGTGAAATGAATCTTATTGGTTTTCAACATTTGGGTTATATAGTCGCCGAAGAATTTCATTTGACTATTGCAGTCACATGAGTATTGCGTTTGAAGATACGTCATGGTGGAATGCAGTTTGAACTACGGAAAGTCAGATTTATTCTAAGATTACCATTTGTGGTGTTAATTTAATTTTTAAAGCATAGTTGATAAGTTTTTCAAAATTTATTATATCTTTCTTTAGATGGTATATTTTGATAAAAGTTTTTGAAGTTTGCATACGATAATTAATTTTAATCGTCGTAGGCTTAGATTAGACTGTAATCACGTGGTTTGGTTTGCTAACGTTTCCACGGGACAGTTGATTAAGTTCATACGTGTAAACGCAAACCTGATTTACTCTTCATGATTAAACTGCAAACAACGTGATTAACTTAACCAAATTTCCAGAACTTGCTTAAATTATTAATTGCCTTTCTACTTTGTTATTGGCGTCATAAGCTCTCACTGCGGTCCGCTACAACAGGAAGAAAACAAGTAACAGAAGATAACAATATTTAACGAGAGAAGATAAATTAGTAGGAAACCAAAACAGACATAATAACGCAAAATTTATTTTGATACTCACTTTCAATTTTTGTTTTCTTTTTTTAAAACTGACGATAAAGTTGTCATGAAAACAAAATATCGTTTGGTCAATCAACGGATATTAAACACTTTATAAATGAGAATCGTTTAATTTTATTTCAAACGCAGAAAGAAGTAAACATTTTTAAATAAAATAAAATACTTCCTATAGTCGCCATTATGCTATGCCAGTGCTTTGCTTGGAGTTTTGATAACTTATCTCTTAATAAAGGTAAACATTTTTAAATAAAATAAAATACTTCCCATAGTCGCCATTATGCTATGCCAGTGCTTTGCTTGGAGTTTTGATAACTTATCTCTTAATTAAGCGTGTAGTTACGACCATATAATGCTGCATTTTGCCTAAATTAACAATAACATAGATTAATTTGTAAATAATAAATTAAAACTTTCCTAATAAAGGCTCAAAATCAGTTTTCAGATAAAATGATAGAACGCCTATCATTAAGCCTACCTAACCCTGTTGCTTAGAAAAAATAAATGGAATCGTCCAAAGCTCTGCAAACTCGAATTTGCGCCTGAACTGATTAATCTCATCGGTTTGTAAATATTGTAAGGAAGCCGAACATCTTCCGCCTAGGTGAACACCTTTTTGAAACCGACTACTTCAACGCTATAGACCAGTTTCCAAGGAACATCCGGTTGAACATGCGCACTAGAATTAGGGGCTACGATTCATCCCGCTTGCTTATATTATATATGTTATTTGTCGATTTGGTGAAGTAAATAGTCTATAAAATCCGCTTGTTTATATTATATATGTTATTTGTCGATTTGGTGAAGTAAATAGTCTATAAAATTTAAAAAATGCCGACCTCGCCTTTAAACGCCTAGTTCAATGTGACAAACTTTTTGGCCGGAGCTGTACATTGAAGTACACATGCATAAAGACAGACAGAATTTTAGTTGTTGATATAAATTATATATAATGACAAACAAAATTATGAATTTTTTCATAGTTTTCTAGTTAAAATAATTAAAATGATATAAAATTAATTTTCTTATTTATGAAATTTATATAAAAATTTTGTCAGGAAAATTAGCTTTATTTCCTAATTTAAGGATTACCATACTATTTTATAATATATAGTTTTGTAAATCAATATTTTAAACTAAAATTATAAATGAAAACACTAAATGCAAACTTGATCTGTTTCAAAGGTTCAACAAATACAAGAAGAATCAGCTAAATTACAAACTGCATATGCTGGTGAAAAAGCACGCGAGATAACTAATCGAGAGGCAGAAGTTGTAGGTGCATGGCAAAAATTGTTAGCCATGTGTGAAGCTAGGAGAAGCAAATTAGCTGATACTGGAGATTTGTTCCGTTTTCTTAACATGGTTCGTGATTTAATGCTCTGGATGGAAGATGTTGTGAGACAAATGAATACATCTGAAAAACCAAGGTTTTTATTAAAAACTTTTATTTTTATTGATTATTAATATCGATATATATAATTAGTGTTGAGAACAGTACAGATTAATAATGTATATTTATTAATAAGAAGCAAAATAATATTTTACTTTACATTTTCCAGAGATGTATCTGGTGTAGAATTATTAATGAATAATCATCAGAGTTTGAAAGCAGAAATTATAATTAGGGTAATTTATTAAGAAGAAGCAAAATAATATTTTACTTTACAATTTTCAGAGATGTATCTGGTGTAGAATTATTAATGAATAATCATCAGAGTTTGAAAGCAGAAATTGATGCAAGAGAAGATAATCTCTCTACATGTATAAATCTAGGAAAAGAATTATTAGCAAGAAATCATTATGCTTCAAATGAGGCTAGTTACTCTTCTTAATTTGATATTTTATACTTGTTTTAAATAAAATTTAATCATAAAATATTGTTATTTAATTTTAAAATTTGTATTTTATAATTAATTAATCAAGAATTGGTAAAGAATTTTTATGTCATATATATTTTGTAAGCTATTTATTTAAAATCCATTATTATGAATAAAAATTTAATTTCATTATAGATCAAAGAAAAGTTGTTGGCATTAACTAATCAGAGAACTTCAATGATGGATCGTTGGGAAGAAAGATGGGAGCATTTGCAATTAAGTATGATTATTATTATTATTATTATTATTATTATTATTATTATTATTAGTAGTAGTAAAATTATAAAAAGTAATTACGGAATTTTCAGGATAACTGGAAAGAATAAATTACAAATTATCTGAAGCACTCGCTGGTGATGCTGCAATATATAAGTGACCATGAGAAAATACATTTTTCTAAATATACCTCCAATTGAATTCAAAAATTCATCTTGAATCCTAATTATCATGATTCCTTATGCTGATTTCACTGGAAACTTTGCCGTTGAAAGGAAAATCTCACTTAAAAGAGTCATTCTGGGAATTAAAGCATGTTAGCTAACTTGACACACATTAATTAATCATCCCAATTATTATCTTAACCGATTAATTTAGCACTGTTGGATAATCTGTCTGCTGTTGCCTTATTTCTTATAAACATTACAATTATTCTTTATTTTATATCCAATTAATTAGGAGTAATTCCAGAAGTTTCAGTTGAATTTAATTAAATACTCCATTGGGACTAAAGTTTTTCGCCAGGGTTGTTGAGAGACCTCGCCGGGCCCGGGAAAAATTTACATGGACTCTCAAGTAATTTTAATATTATAAGGTTGGAGCAGTTTATTATCCCGCTTCTATCTCTAATTTTCAGCACCAAATTTTGCTGAGGTAGCTAAATCAGGAAGAAATAGAGATAGTGTACTAATAGAAAAAACACTAAACAGAGCTTCTCCTTCTGTCCCTGCTGGAAAAAATGCTGTACTTCTTTCTGCCAAGAAACCTTTTGATAAGCCTAAGGAAGATTTAAATAAAATTACTGAATTATTAAATGATGGTATATATTCACGTGATTTGGGTATCCAACTGAACGGTTTGAAACAAACAAAATCCAATGAGATATGTATTGAGGTTTTAGATAAAGAACATGTTGAAAAATTAGTTAAGAGTATAGAATCTGATAGAGATTTCAAAAGTAGTTAAAATCAGAAAATCCTTAGCAAAAAATCCAAGATTAATAATAATGAACGTTCATGATAGTATAAAGGAAAATTCACTTTTTGATTGCATTTATTTTCAAAATAAATTAATTAAAGATATAATAAAAGAAAATGAGTTCATAGAGAACTGTAAAATAATAAAAAGAATAGATAAGAGGAATAACCCAGAACAGAAACATATAATAATCTCAATACCACCCAAGGTCCATAAGATATTGTTCTCTCAAGGCTTTATCTCTATGCATTGGTATACTTGCAAAGTGGATAATTTTATACCAGTCTATAGGTGTTATAAATGTTGTGGTTTCCAACATAATGCAGGAGAGTGCAGCAAACCAGTTACTTGTTTATACTGTGGAGGAGAACACATGCAGCGAGGCTGTCCGAATAAAGGGAAGACTCCAAGATGTGCTAATTGCATAAGAGAAAACCGGATAAACAAGGATAATAAATTAATGGAGGATCATTCTGCATATAGTGACAAATGTCAAATTTAGATGTTATAAAAGTTGTGGTTTCCAACATAATGCAGGAGAGTGCAGCAAACCAGTTACTTGTTTATACTGTGGAGGAGAACACATGTAGCGAGGCTGTCCGAATAAAGGGAAGACTCCAAGATGTGCTAATTGCATAAGAGAAAACCGGATAAACAAGGATAATAAATTAATGGAGGATCATTCTGCATATAATGACAAATGTCAAATTTTGCAAAGAATGAAGAAGGCTTTCATAAAGAAGACTGACTACTTAACATAACTGTGGAGTCTTGTGTGTGCCCTGTCTGTATGCTGCTTTGTTGCTGTATTGTGTTGTGTTCTCCGTTTGTCCGATGAAAATGCCTCCATCTTTGCTTATTTATTCTGCAGAAGTGACTGTGCAATCCTTAATGTAGATATTGAACTACAGCAGGATATTGTACAGAGAGACTGTGCAGGATTTTGTTTACTTAGGTGGTTTCACTCCTTAATAATTGTTTTTAAATTATTACCTTAATAAGTATAAATCATTAATTAATTAATTATCATCAATTTTTGTCATGTCTTCCAAGTTATTGTCAAATAACTCAACTGATTATTATTTAATTTTAAATAATTCAATAACCCAGTAAACCTTGTCTATTGTTATTTTCAACTTAATTGTAATAATCTATTTTATGTAATTTATATTTTATTTATATATGCATTCACTTATGTATTTTAACTATATATATATCAATTCACTCTATTAATTCTAGATTGTATAGACAAACTGTGCAATATATTGTAAATATGTTTTTATTTATTTTTTAATAAAACTGTTGGTTGCTTCTCTCTTTTTTCTGCTAATGACCTGTCACATTATCTCTTGACAGAAATCTGTAAATCTTTCCTTTACTTTCCTATCATCATCTATCTTCTTTCTTCATTCTTCCCAGGCCAAACCAATGAGTAGTGCCTTCTTTCTCTATTTCCAACAATTTTTAGCACCGCCCTTCTACGGTTAATTAGCGTGTAAAAGAACAAATTTATGGGATGATGTCTGTCCCCATGAATCCCAGGACCAGGAATTTTATCCCATCAACCCCCTTCTCTCATTGGCCCTGCTGTTCACTGCCACGATTCCCACTTAATCTTTCTTGACGTTGTTAGATTATCTAATGGCCAATGACCGAACTGCTTAGAATTCAGTTGTTTTTCCTCCTGAAAAGTGTGATATCAGTATATTGCGGCTCTAAAGCCATTCAGCTGAGTTAAAGTGAAAGGTTTTTGTGATTTAATGTATAATTATCATCCAAGAAATATTGTAGTGATACTACAAAAACAACTGAAAATATTTCTTCATTTTTACTTATTCTTTATGAATATAAATCTGTCAGGTAATAAATATAATTAGCAATTTTGCCTTTGAGAGTATTTACAAATAAAAATATAAATATCTGGTTTCAAAATCGTCTTGTATCCAACTTAGTTTTATATTTTTCATGTCTAGTACGAATTTTATATGCCTGTTTATTACTATCCGTTAGTCTTAGTGATGATCAATCTATGCGTGGTTATCGTTACTCAGAGAACAATGACAACGTATAATTTTTGTAAAAATTTTTACCAATAGAACTGTCTAATTTTGACACGTGATTACAGATTGGTATCTGGACTATTGAGAACATCTCTTAATTGGAAAATTATAGAATCAACTTATTTTTCTTACAATATTAAGCCAACCACACAGATTAGATGGAATATCTACTTAAACTGATTGAAGATCAGCTATTTATTTATTAAATATTGAACTTTCCTGACGTCATTAAAGTCATAGTATAGGTTAGAAGGAGAAAATTCATTTGTTTTCTTGAGCGAAAGTATGATGTGACAACATGGCGGACCTAAAGCCATTCACATGCATTACTATGGGTATAATTCCAGTGATTGTAATGCCAACAAAAGCAGTACCAAACGAAAGAGACAATCTATAGGTCAAAGTTCATAAAAGATTCAGAAGTGAAATCTATCGTTTCCAAAATATACATATTTTTTATATGAATCTTCAACACAACGGAACCGATGACTGCACATTTAATTACGTGTCGGTAGGGTGGATTGTTAACTATAATAAATAATCATTATTATAGCAATCTATCTCCAATATATCATCGATCGAAATGATCATTGGCGTATTCTGTCCATCACGAATGTTTTCACCAATAGATGTGCCTAATTTTGATAGGTGACTATAGATTGTTTCCTTAACCAGTTGAGACATCTCTTAGAAAAATTTAAGGATTACATATTTTGATATTTGTTAGAAAAATTTAAGGATACATATTTTGATATTTCATATACAGAAATGAGCTGTCAACAAAAGCGAATGCAATGGCGAATAGATGAGAGGAGACGATGTATCAATACGACTGATTGACTCTCAACTACTTCACTCATCGCCGCTGAATTTTCCTAAAGTTATTTGAATGGGCTGTACACTAGCTGAACAGGTTATAAAAGGATTATTCAGTTCTATTTTCTCGCGTGAGAAACATTGTGACATCACAAACATTGTTGGTTAAATTAAAAAAAAAAAAAAATGATATATTTAAATAAAATGAAATATGTTTGTACAATTTATTGCTTTTTTGCTCTTTTAAATATTATATAGTCTTTTTAACTATTAAATTATACGTAATTATAGTCTGATAGATAAGACCTAACCTAATCTACCGGAAAGCCAACATCTCAGGCGGACACATCGCACCATCTATTGAATAAGTTATAAAGTTTTGTCGATATTTGATATTTTGAAATTCTAATGGTTATTTAAAATATGTATTTAATAATCAAAAACTCTAATTTCATCTCATAGAAATGCAAATCAAAAGGATTTATAAAATTTCATTGTATAGACTTCGAGCTGTTTCAGTCTAAAGTTGTACATGACAGTAATGAGGATAAACAAATTATTATATAGATTATTATCATTATTAGCAGTAATAGTAGTAGTAGTATTATTAGTATTAGTATTAATAATAGTATCAGTACTAGCAGTTTGTTTCTTTTAATAAGTATAAGACCAAATTTTTTTTTAGTTCTCGAAGTTTATCAGTTTGCTCGTGATGCTGCAGTTGCTGAAGCTTGGTTAGTTGCACAAGAACCTTATCTTCTTAGTCAAGAATTAGGGGTTAGTAAAATTAATTTTAGAAAGATAATTTTTTTTATTGTAACTTTTGAGTTATATTTTTTGTCATTATTAGCATACTATTGATGAAGTTGAGCAACTAATAAAGAAGCATGAGGCTTTTGAAAAAAGTGCGACAGCACAAGAGGAAAGGTTTGCTGCTTTGGAACGATTAACAACGGTAAGAACATGTTTGTTTGTGAGTGTGTGTAATAGTAATTATTGCATTATTATTATTATTTTATTGCTGTTAATAAAATTGTAGGAATCAAAATTTTAAATACAAATAAAAAAAATAGTTAACAATTAATTTATATAAATATTTCATAAAATATCAAATTTATAAGTAATCTAATCAAGATTTCAAAATACTTTATTTATGTATTATGTATAACAAGAAATTTATATCAATCGGTCAATTTCAGTTATAAACAGTTTAATAACTGAGTTTAATATATTAGTCTTTAATTATTTATATGCTTATTTTTCTGTAATTATTCTTCTCTATCTCCTCTTAAAATTTATTTAAGCTTGAGTTGAAAGAACAAGAACGTCATTCTCGGGGACATGAAGATCATCAGCAAGCTTATTATATGCTGGACGAACACATGAGACGTTCTGGCTATTATGATGGGGTGAATCTATTTCCAATGCTTGTTGTTTGAACTTCTTTGATTTGCATATTGAAAAATTTATAGATTCATTAACATTGCCTGCAAAACACTTACTCTTAAAAAGTCTAATTGTTTGTTTACTAAATTGAAAAAAGCATGATTACACATTAACATAGGATGTATACATTTAACAAAATTAACTTATGAAAAATAATAATAATGAATTATAAAAAGCAACAATTAAAATATTAATTTTATTTACAGCAGAATTGTTATTAAAATTATTAAATATCATCTATCATCAATTTTATTGAAATATTATTTATTTTCATTTTAATTTTTTATTTTCATATAAAAAATTATCTTTACATTATATTTTGAAATTATCATCATTCTTTAAAATCTCCATTTTCATACATAATGTTTTCATTTTTCAGAGCAAGTTCATTATACAGTGAAACCTCTCTATGTTGGACACATTTGGTTCCTTAAAAATGTGTTCAACTTAGAGAGGTGTCCAACATAGAGGGATTCATAAAATCAAAATTTTTTTCTAAACATACTAAACACTAAATTTTCATGTCAATGCAAACCTTTATTCAAATCAAATTGGAAATCTTTATTATTTTAAATTAAACTCAAAAATATCAAAATATACATTGTAATCTGTCAGTGCTTTCAACATAAGAACTATTTATTTGAAAGGAAGTCTGGAGGTAAAGTTTGCCTTTTTTATATTTAATTTACACTTCATCCACACATTTTCAATTTTATTTTTTTTTATACCAAATAGAATTTCAATAATCTCTGGTTCATTATTAGAAAATTCTTATCGTTCAGATTCCTCTACATATTCCAAAACTGTTTCATGATCATTTGGTTCTTCTTCAAACAACTTCCTTTATTAGCGTGAGAGAGAGCGTTTATATTGGTAAGAGTATTTTCGCCACTCAGCGGGAGTCTGCGAATATCGATTTTATGGTTACAAATAAATTTCCGCAAATAGTCGAATATGCAAATACGGAATCTGCGAATAACAAGAATTGACCGTATATGAAAATTGTTCATTTTCATGAATAAATAGCTATAATATTTTCTACTTTAATTGGTCTGTAGTTGTTTTGTTGGCACAGTACACCCAATTTTCTGAGATATAAGGACTGGTCCTGCCTCTGGCTCATTCAGGTTCAGACACCTCGCCCCCATGTCCCTCTGTTGTTGACACTCTGTTTTGATATTAATCTTGATTTTAACCTCCACATTGGATAACCAATCCAGTAGTGGCAGCACAGCTTTTATAATAAATTTAACTTGTTAAATTTTATTAGAACACAAATATACAACAAGAAATAACTTACTAAATTGGTTAATACAACATGTACAATAGTCCTTCTTAAACACTGGTGATTTTTACTTCTAAACAAATACCATAACCAGTCGACAACTTTCACCAAAAAAAGACTAACACAGCTCAACATGAAAAGACAGTTCACAACAGTCATCAGTACTAAGCACAGACAAAGACGACAATCACCAGTTATATGATTGGGCATGCACACTGTGAGCTTTGTTCTTTGGTCTGGGTGTAGGGCAGTTTACCTGAACTTCACCTGGTTTCAGAAATACATCTACATATATGAAATGTTTTTAAATGAATTATCATATTAAAAAACAGTTTTTATTCTTGCATATTAATAATAACTCTGAAAATATCTATTGAAAATTAAGGATTAAGCTTGAAAAAGGTTGTTTAAATAGAAATCACAAAGTTTCTATGCAAACGTTTTTGAAGTAAACTTGACTGACAAATATGGCACAAACTGTGAATACTATTGATGTTAATTTTAATTCACTAAGGCAGTGGTTTCAAAACTTTTTTTGTCTGTGACTCACTTTTTTCATAAAAATTGACATGCCCCTCATTTTTATAACAGTAATTTTATAAGTACTTTCCATTCACAATTTAATACTACAAAACAATATGCCATATTTTGTATAAATAAAGTTCTTATACATAAAAAATATATATTTATTATGGTGTAATAATTTTTAATACAATTAAACAAATCTTACAAAAAGAAATGAAAAATTGAATGCATGTTTAATATAACAATATTTAATGCGATGGGTGAGCAGGTTTTTCAGTACAAATTCTCTGAAATTGGGATGTTATTGACGATATTGCTACCTGCAGTTCTTTTTCAATCACTAAACAAGATCAATATTTTTGATTTTAAAACAGCTATAGTAGGAAGTTTCTGGGTACATGGATATATGTATTTATAACTCTTTTGTTGATTCTTTTTTTCCGACAACAATTTTAATTTATTTTTGGCTTGTTTGCCTTAAAAATGATGCTTTTGTTAATTTTTGCGCACCTCCTTATCATAGACTCTTACCCCATAGTTTGGAAAACACTGCACTAAGGCATTAAGTTTTTAATTTAAATAGTATTTTAAATAAAAATAAATGAATAATTTAAGGTTAATAATAATAATTTTATTTTTTAAATAATTGAACTGCTAAAAGATATGTTATCTATTGAAAAAGTATCATGTTTTTTTTTTTAATTTTCAAGTTTTTGAGGTGGTTAAAACATATCATCTATTGAAAAAGTATCATGTTTTTTTTTTTAATTTTCAAGTTTTTGAGGTGGTTAAAATAAAAAATTTATGGACTTTGGATTTGTTTTTTTTATTTGATTGTGATCTGTGCTAAATTTGAAGTTCATATATCCAGTGATTTGGACTGGAAATTTCCATTATTCACTTATGCTATCAAATATGTATGTATTCTATACATACATTTATTATATTATATCAAGAGACCCAGTTGGGTCTCTCGCTAATTTCAGAGAGAGAAACGACAGCGGGTATCTATACAGGAATGATGATAGTTCCGCGCCATCTATATGCTTTTTTTTTACGGTAAACTTGAACTTTCATATTATTCAAAATAACATTTTTCTTATCTTTCAACCATCTATATGCTTTTTTTTACGGTAAACTTGAACTTTCATATTATTCAAAATAACATTTTTCTAATCTTTCACGAGAGTGTAAAACATACGCGCTTAATTGCGTAATAAAAGAGTAATCATTATTTTCTTTTACGGATTTGAAAGATCACCTGGTTGTAAGATTACGAATCAGTATGAGTCAATGTACATAGCTAACAAGATAAGTTGCCATCTGCCTAACTTGAGTTTCATTATCTTGATATTTGCATTACCTTTATTTTATTCACATATTATTATCTTGATA
The DNA here is from genome assembly GCA_000484575.1 of Olivierus martensii. NCBI lineage: Eukaryota > Metazoa > Arthropoda > Arachnida > Scorpiones > Buthidae > Olivierus > Olivierus martensii. The sequence goes on from AYEL01055786.1 coordinate 12,130, forward strand.
TTTTCATTACCTTTATTTTATTCACATATTATTGCTTTTCATAATTATATTAAAAATAAAGGGCATTTCTTTTTGTTTTATATACATATATATATATGTAAAATAAAATAACTTACTAATAATTATCATAATTATCAGCAAACGGCAACAGTTACCAAAGCACCACCTGGTAAATATTTAGTATTGTGATATTTATTCTCACATGTTCCCTCGATATTAGAATTGAAGAAGAAGAAGAATAATCTCACTTGTTAACAAGTATAACAAGTAAATAAGGTGATTAAGTGATTAATTGATGTGTTCCCTCGATATTAGAATTGAAGAAGAATAATAATCTCACTTGTTAACAAGTATAACAAGTAAATAAGGTGATTAAGTGATTAATTGAATTATTAATTAATACTGAATTGAGGATGATGAAACATATTTTTGAAGAACACAAGAGACTTAACAGAAATAAAAACTTTAATTCAGTCAGAAGATTTAGATTAAAAAAAATAGAGAAAATTTTTAAATAAAAATGCAGGCTCACAGCCCCTATGAAATCTGACACTGTTGTCTACACCACTGCCGAGTTTAACAGTCCAATATTTTTCTTTTGAATTTTGAAAGTAAGGAAAGTTGTCATGATGATCATCAGCAAATAGTGGTTTAGTATAGTTGGGAGCTGTCTTCTTGAAGATCCAGTTAGTGTAACCCTAAACTTCTGTTTATTATGACAAAGTTGGATTATCAACAATCCAGTCTATTACTAAAGCACCCATAGGCATATGCCTGAGTGTATAATGTAAATGAAGCACGTTAAAAAAGAGCATGCTTTTTTACATTAATTCTTTAATAAATTTTATTATTATTAATTTGTCCTTTTATGATTATGAATTTTAAAATACTTTGATTTGAATTTCTGTAGCTTTGATGAAATCTTTGTTTAATACAAAATTTAAAATATCCTAAACTTTTGTTTTCATTTTTATTTACTCTAATTATTTATTACATTTGTATTAATTAAAAGATATTTTATTTCAAAAAAAAAAAATTCAAACTAATTTGTATTAATATTATGATTTCAAAAATATTGAATAAACTTATCTTAGTAAAATGCCTGCTTTACTTAAAATTTCTACAGCTATAGAATTAAAATTTCAATTTAATAACAACATATTGTTTTGATATAGCATCTTGATTAAAAATTACTAAATTTTGCTATAAATCATACATAATTAGCATTAAAAATTACTATTATTTTAATAATATTATTATTATTTTAAATTTAGTTTGAATTGAAAGAATTAAAACGCAGAGAAGAAGAAATAGAAAGACAAAGACAAGAGGAATTAGCAAAAATGATTCCACAAATTCCGTTACAAGAAACACCAACAAAAACAGATAGGTATATTGTTTATAAAGAAAAATAAAATACAGTTGTACCTCGACTTGCAAACTTAATGTTCCTGGCTCGAGTTTTTAACTCGAAAAGTTCGTATCTTGAAACCCAGTTTTCCATTTTATCTTATGGGAAATCAGTTAATTTATTCAGATTTAAAAATTTTGAAAACAAAAATATGCATTATAATTATTTTTATTTTTGAAATCTTTGGTTTTGCATGCTTTGTATAAAAATCATCTTCCATTAAATAAAAAAATTCGATTTTCTTATGACTGGTTTTGTAGTTTGGTTTTCGATTTGTTGTCATCAGTCACTTCTTTTTGTCTCTTAGGCTTTAACTGGCATGAGGAGTTAAAAAGTAACAACAAGTAGTTAACAAAGAATTTATTTTTTTTGTGTCCTATCAAAAATGGAAAATAAAAAAAAATGGAAAATCAAAAAAAAAAAAATGGAGATTTTCGGCATGTTTTGCTTTTTTATTATCAAAAAAGTAAAAATGCTGTTCAAGCAAGAAAAAAGTTATGTGAAGTGTAGGGAGAAGATGCTAACAAAATTCCAGTGCCAAAACTGGTTTACAAAATTTCATTCTGACAATTTCGATGTTAAAGATGCACCATGTTCTGGAAGGCCAGTTGAAGCTGATGAAGACAAAATAAAGACATTGATTGAAGCAAACTGCTGAATAACAACATGAAAAATTGCTAAAGTTTGAATTTATTGAATTCAACTGTTTATGACCAGTTGAAACGTTAATATTTGGATTCCACATGTTTTCAAAGAAAGATTTGCTCCATTGCATCGACATCTGTGATTTGCTGCTCAAACATGAAGAAAATGATCCCTTTCTGAAACAGATCATAAATGGTAATGAAAAATGGATTGTTTACAATAAAATTGAATGCAATCAATCATGGAGCAGAAGAAATGAACTGGCTCAAAACACTCCGAAACCCGATATTCATCAAAAAAATGATGCTCTTTGTTTGATGGGGTTTCAAGGGATAGGTTTTTTTTTGAGCTTCTTCCAAACAATTTCTCAATTAATTCAGAAGTGTACTGCCACCAATTAGACAAATTGAGTGATTCCATCAAACAGAAGAGGCCAGAAATTGATTGAGAGAAGGCATAGTGTTTCACCATGACAATTCCAAACTTCATACAAGTTTGATGACTTGCCAGAAGCTGTTACAACTTGGGATGTGCTATCGTACCCACCATATTCACCATATCTGTCACCCTCCAATTATTACTTACTAGAAATTATCCATTCATATGAATGAGCGGAAATATTGTGATTTAATCTTATAATACTCTATATAATGATATATATAAATGGTAATGAAAAATGGATTGTTTACAATAAAATTGAATGCAATCAATCATGGAGCAGAAGAAATGAACTGGCTCAAAACACTCCGAAACCCGATATTCATCAAAAAAATGATGCTCTTTGTTTGATGGGGTTTCAAGGGATAGGTTTTAAAATGAATTTCATATTTTTTACCATTATAAATACTGTACTGCTTGTACTGTATGAATACTGTACATTACAGCTTTGTTATAAATTCATTATATTGAAAATTTCATTATAATGGTATTGGTTATAAATGGAATTTTACCTGTGTGAATTTTTTTCAATCAATTTTGTGAATAATGTGTAAAATTAGTAAAGCTAACGAAAGTTATTTATGTCCTTCAATATATTAAAGTCTAGAAATTTAGCTATGTTCCAATTAAATTATGTAATTGTAAATGATTTTCATTTTTATTAGAAAATATCCTATCTATCTAATGCCAAGATGCTAATTAGAATATTTTTGCAGGTGCATTGGTCCAGATTTTTTGAACTTTAAAAAAGAACTTTCCACTTGATTTAATTATAATACTGTTTATTCTACCAATCCAGATTTTTTGATTGATGACAGTATAAGGTTCATTTTATGATTCATATTATTTCCATATGGATTGGTTTATAAGATTGAGTATCATTAATGCTCAGTTATGTTGAACATAAATGATATATTGATGTAATTAATCACTCTCTCAAGTCTTTATGTATAGCTGAAAACTATTTTTACTATCTTTTGAGTTGATTAGTAATTTTATTCTCTTGAAAAAGTCATTGCAAACTCTAAATTGTTATTAATAGAGATTATATGCTTTATTTATTTTATTTTGTTTTTAAAATCTTTGGAACTAAGTTTTCATGTCTTTTGTTGAAGTTTATAAATTAAAGTTTAACAATCACAGTTGTTATATAATCTAATCTTATAATAAATATTACTATAAATTGTTCTATTAAACTATTTATTACTTTTGAAATTAGTTTTTTGTATTTAATTTTGAATTCTAAAAATACTAATGCATCTGTTGATAGCAAGGAAAGTATTAAGAATACTAGATAATAAATTTAATTGGAACTTAAATTCTAGGTTCAAAATAGTGATTAAATCATTTAAATGGTATGATAAGAATGCCATTTTAATAATCAATTCTTAATTAAAAATTTAATTTTTCCTTATATTTTAGTTTAAAAACTATCCTTTCTTTATAAAAAAAAAATATATAAATGCCTTGAATAATCAATAATTACTCATATATGGATAAAGAAAATATTTTAATTTTTTTCTATCTATCCTTTTCATTTATTTTTTAAAGCATGAATTAATAAATTTTTAAAATTTTTGTATAGAGAGGAAAATAATGAATTTCTAAGTTTTTTCAATCATAAATAACAATGTCTTTCAGCATAATTTTATTGTAATTTCACTAAATCTCATGATCTGTTCTGGATTTGTATTCAAACATACCAAGATTAATTTTGTGTATATTTCAAAATTGGAAAGGGGGTTTTAAACAGGGCACTGGGACCATCCTTCTCACATGCATATTTAAGCTTCAAATTATTTTTAAAAAAAATTTTATTCTATTGAATATTAATGATTTCTATCCAACTACAAAAAAATGCAATAAAATGTTGTTATAAATTTATTAAGAATGATAAAACTGATCATAAATGAAAGTGTCAAACATATTTTTAAGAAACTGATAAAAATAATATATTAATAAAGAAATTTAAAATCAAAATACAGTATATTGTATGTACACGTAAAAAAATTATAATAGTATGTGCACATAAAAAAAATCTTCCATTCAGATTCTGCATAAATTGGTTTTCTAATATTCTTTAATATGATGTCTTTCCTAACTATAAGCGTTATTGAAATGTTTTTGGCCATATTGGAAAATCAAAAAATTTCTTAGTTAAATAAAACATTGATGGAATATTTGTTGAATATTAAATCTGTAAAATACAATCTAACTTTTCAATAATATGCTCATTCTAAATTCATAATTTGATAATATTACTTCATTATTTTATGAATATTTATTTTCCGTGGTCATTGATAGGATCGACGTTTTTGGCTGCATGCACGATTTTTTTTTTTTTGGTCGGTCTTTTGCAAAAATAGTCTAAGCATGCACATATTCCGCTGCTGCTTAGAGATGACCCTAGTCATAGGTAACATTGGCAGATCTGGCGTCTTAGTACAGTATCTCCCTTTAGCTGTCTGGTGGGATAAGAATAAATGATATACGATCTTAAGAATTTCCTAGTATATTCTAGATAAAATATTTCCGAATTTATTAGGGACAGTATCAATAAAAAATATCGAAATTATCATTTATTATATAATTGTTTATTTTATTATTAATAAATTTATTTATTACAATTTTATTATTACAAATATTTTTATTTATTTAATAAATAAATGAAATGATGTTTTAAATTAATCTTATTAATCTTAACTATTAATAGTTCAGTTCAGTGATTGATGGAAGAGTATACTTTATAAAAACAGTGAAAATGAAAAAAATCACATAGCTTCGTAAAGGTAGATCATAGATCAACAGAACTGGTTGCATTTGATTTGGAATGTAAAAGCACATAAAAATTGATTAGAATTTCAAAATTATCTACTAAAATTACTTGAAAAATTAAACTGATAGGCCCCAACTTTGGGGCCTTGTATCTTGATAACAAGGCCTCAGAGGTAAAAAGTAATTACATTTTTGGACTCAGCACCTCCAAATTAGGTGGGGAATGATAGGCCCCAACTTTGGGGCCCTGTATCTCGATAACGAGGCCTCAGAGGTAAAAAGTAATTACATTTTTGGACTCAGCACCTCCAAATTAGGTGGGTGCATTATAAAAGCGGCAAATTTTCGATCCCGGAAATATGATACCCGTATCAATAATTCTGTTGTATTAATGATTCATTTCCAAAACTATATCGACATTCAAGTTGGTTTTCAAAATGGTAGCACCCACCGGTTTAGATACTACCGTGGTTACTGCGTATGGAGAAATACTTTACTATAATTTCGTTTATTTTCTCGACACCTGCATCAGATAGAACTGCAATTCTTTTGGAAAATTTTCTCTACTCGTCATCATTTTTCGATTGATAATATTTTCGTTTATATGGCGCTAATGTAAAACCATACCTATTTTCATTTATTTCTTTCAGCTGCAAACATTAATGTCTTTTTACGTGTCATTTCTAAAATCTGAAAAATGGAAATATATGCAATGTCGGATATGATAAATTATAGTGTATATTTGGATAAATATTGAACTTAGATTAGAATATTATTTGAAAAAAACCTCCGAACTCATATAGGAGAATCATAAAGTGGTGTCCGTTATTACGTTACAGCACCCTCTGCAGATTTTGTCTTTTTTGAGGAATTATAATTTCAATTTAATTTTTATTCTTTAATTTTTAAATTATTAATAACAACAAATAATTTTGGCTGTCGCAGACATCTGAAAATTAGACCTTTCTAACGATACCTTAGTTATAAAAATTGATACAGTGGTTCGTCCAAAAAAGGGACATCAGCCAGCCACGTTTGACTAATAATATATATGATGATTCCTGTCTTTACAGAATTCTTTATATGGCAAAACACTTACTTTAAATGATGATGTCAAAAATCACTTGGTTCAGTTATTTACAAGCAAAGATCAGAAATTCTATGATCATGGAATCGTGCTACTATCAGAAAAATGGCAACGTGTGTTGGACCAAAATGGTCAATATATAATTAATTAAAATATTTATATACTATAGAATTCATTTTCGTGAAGAAAAACGAAATTACTTTCTGAACAACCCAATATTTTTATTTTTGAAATCTTTGGTTTTACATGCTTTATATAAAAATCATCTTGCATTAAAGAAAAACGAAATTACTTTCTGAACAACCCAATATTTTAATTTTTGAAATCTTTGGTTTTACATGCTTTATATAAAAATCATCTTGCATTAAATAAAAAAAAATCAGTTTTCTTGTGACTGATTTTGTAGTTAAGATTCTGATTTTTTTTCATCAGTTGCTTCTTTTGTCTCTTAGGCTTTAACTCATAACAAGTGTTAAAGCCTAAGAGACAAAAAGAATTCTAGTTACTAGTTATTACTAAGCCTAAAAGACACAAAGAATTGTAATTACTTTCTAATTACTAGTTATATTGAATTCTTTGTTAACTCAAAAAATAATGATATATTTTTATACAAAACTTATAGAAAATATTTTATAATATTGAAAAGCATCACTGTTCATATCTTGAGAATAAATTCATATCTAGAGGCCAAACGGGACATAAAAAGTTCATATATAGAGCAATTCGTAAGCCGAAGTACCACTGCATATTAGAAATTAGTTGATTTGTTTCAATTAATAGTATAAATATTTGATAAAAATAAGTTATTGTTTTTTCATTAGAACTGATGGAGAAGTTTCAGCTGAACCTGAATCTGAACAACTTGTTATGAATGGTGAACAAGAAGTTGCAGCAGAACCAAAACAAGAAGGTAAGATTAAATTTTAGTATATGGATTAGAATTTATAATTAAAATTTAATATGATTATTCTACCACATTGTATCTAGAAAACAATTATGAAATGCAATTTTGCCATTCTTCCATTGGCTCTGAAATAATTTTTAAAACAATAAACTGAAAATTTTATGTAATAAATTTAAGTAGTTCAACTCTTTACCTAAGTTTGACACTTAGTTAATTTATATACAGTATATATTAATTATTTCAAAATTCAGTTATCTGAAAAATTAAAAATTTTTTTTATTAAGAATAATAATTTTATAAAATGTTATTTAATGGTAAAATATTCATGGTAAAATATAATACATACAATGATCTTTGATAATTTAATGTCATTTTTAAAAATTGGCATTCTTTCATGATTTAATGTTAGAAAGTTTATTATATCATGAAAGTATAGAAGTGGGATTATATTATATAGCAGAATTTAAGATAGTGATTTTCAATACAAATTAAATTTTGATTCAAAAGTTTCGACATTGGAAAGAGAAAAGAAAAAACAGCGTTCTCGTTCTACTTCACCTTTTGGTAGTTGGAAAAAGAAGAAACAAATCACAGAAGATATTGATACTAGCACATCAGTGCAAGGTAAATTTGACAGAAATTATCTCACTTTGGTAATTGAATTTTACATTTTCTTGGTGGTGGTGGTGGTATCTTGGAACATTATTGACTTATTCTGCTAATTGCTCTTGATAACAAAATGATTATCATTTTTAAAACTGCTTTTGAAGAACTGTTATTTTACATCTTTTGAAAAATTAAGTAACATAGATACTTCTATTATAATTTAAATAATATATAACTGAAAAATCAAATTTTTTTATTCTGAATAACAGAAAAACAAAGTGTTGCTGCTAGTCCTGTTGAAGAGGAGTTGCAATTTGATGGTACTCTTGTCAGGAAACATGAGTGGGAATCAACAACAAAGAAAGCTTCTAATAGGTTTGTTTGATTCTCAGTATTGCATATTTAAAATAAATTTAAAATAAAAAAATTATGATAAATAATTTCAGATCATGGGATAAAATATACGTTATGTTACGTGGCAATCTTCTATATGCTTACAAGGATCAAAAGCATTTCAAACAGGTATTTTTTTAATTGTTTGTCAAAAAATTCACATAAATTAATTATTTAATAAAAATTCTAGAAACCAGATAGTTATTATCATGGTGAAGCACCAATAGACATTAAAGGAAGTACAACTGATATTGCTACAGATTATACAAAGAAGAAGCATGTGTTCAGGCTGAAGTTAGTATTTGAGTTTGAAATAACTTTTCTATTTAATATTATTTTTATTTACTAAAATATCTTGCATACAGGCATATCTTGTTTATTACGGCAGTTATAACGTTCCAGATCACTGCTATAAAACAAATCACAGCCTTTTTTAATTTGCTAATGCATATAAAAGCTTAAAAACATATTTACACTATTATTTATTAAGTGCACAATAGCTTTAGGTCTTAATAACTCAGCTGGATGGTCACATTTAAAAGCATTCACATATTATCTTGGAGGATCCAGATTCAATTTCATGTTTTACACCTTCAATTTTTCAGGCTCACTCTAGGCCCTGCCTGCCTATTTATTAATTTGTTTTTTATATTTATTTTAAATAATTTTTTTCAAATAATTTTCAGTTTTGAAATATAAAATAAAAACATGAAATACAAATTGAGAAATGCCAAAAAGTGAAGTACTGTAAATTGAGGTATGCCTGTATACAATTTTTATGATTTAACAAATTTAATAATAATAAACTGCATTAGGATAGAACAATGCCCACAGACTAAACACCTCATCATAATAGATCTGAAAATTATATTGATTACAAAGATCAGAATTGTCTACTTATAAATATTGCTAACTCTAATCTAAATAATTTATTTTAAATGCATATTTAAAAAATATTAATTATTAAAAAAATTATTCCAATAGCAGCTCAGAGTTAAAAATTTTAGGGGTGCTATGTAATTTATATATTTTGATTATACTGTTGTTAAGTTGTAAAATATTTGATGTAAGAACTATAAGATCTGAAGAGACTTTAGTAAAATAATATATTGTTACTATTATAATATCAAGAATTTTAAGATGTTTTTAGAAAAGAGAATTTAAATAGAATATCAAATAACATTAAACAATAATGTAATTCAGTGTTTCCCAAACTTTATCTGTGATAGAACACTTCACAAATCTTGAAATTTTTATGGAATACTTTGGTTATTTTATAGTATTAGGTAGATATTAATAACAAATAAATAAATTAGGCAAAACAAACATTTTTTATAAAATTGTAATTAGGTAAACTAAACTAGCAACTCCAGTTTCAACTTGGCACAGTATTTTAATTAAATCATATGAGAACATATTAATTTTCATAATTTTTTTACAGAACACTTATAGATCTTCTATGGAACATAGTTTGGGAAATGCTGATATAATTGAATCACAGTTTGATAAACAAGTACAGTATTAAACAATAATCTCTAAATTAATGAAGTTATCTGATCACCTTGGTATACAAAAAATAATAATAATAATAATAATCAAAATTCTTGAAAAATGAGAGTAAAGATCAGATAGTTGGTCTTGGAATTTTCACCTGGGTGATTGGAGAATATCGGCCTTTGTGTGATGTCAGGCTCTGAATAGAATGGGAGAAACTACTAGAATCAGTGTCTAATTGTAGGAGCAAGAATTACTTCTCTTTCTAGATCAGGGCTGTCCAAAAAGTGGCTGCGGGCTGCATGTGGCCTGCCAAGCCATTTTGTGTGGCTACAAGACTTTCACAATTTGTGATATTAATATTATTTTTTAATTTTTTTTTCTTTTTTTTTTTTTTTTTTTTTAAAAAAAAAAAAAAAAAAAAAAAAAAAAAAATTTTTTTAATATAATATTACTTTTTAATATTTTTTCAGTTTTATTACTTTTTTAAGAGATTAATAAAAAGAATCCTAAAATTTAATTATTTAATGATGATAAGCTATTAATGGCATCACACTTTTATAAGACTTTCAATCATATCAATTTTAGTTTTAGCTATTTGTTTAAAGTTTTCAATTGTGACTGTATTTTAAAGTTATTTTTTGGGTTCTATAACATACACCATTTCAGTGATTGTGTGACCATTGTTGTGAGATTCTGTTTAATTTAATTTTGTGAAATGAATAAGAAAAGATATAAAATAGAAGATGAAAATTGAGTATATCAGGAGCAATAGAAAAATGACTTTTTCATAATAAATTATTTGGTAAACTGCTTTGTTAACGTTTTCCTATCTTTTGTGATTTTGTTTGGAAAGTAATATCAATGTTTGGTAATACTTATTGTGTGAATTTCTAACATGAAGATACTTAAGAATCAATTCTGAACCTGCCTAGGGGATTCTTCTCTTTTGTATATTTTGCAGCTAGCTATAACAGGAATGGATATAAATATCCAGCCCTTGTAAATGCTGCTATCTGCCCTCATTTATCACATTGAATAGGTACATAGATACTTTTTTATATTTTTTAACTGTTTATATTTTATAACTTTTTGTTAAATGTAACATGTTTATAGTATGCCATCTGGTAAATATAATTTTGTAATAAGGTTTGTTAATCTGGAAATAAAATTGGTTTCAAAAAAAGTTATATTTATGCGTTCCGTTTGTTGAGACAATAGCGTATCGAGTACCGAAGCCCCTCCCCTTTTTCGTTATATTTTCTGCATTCCGTTTGTTGAGACAATAGCATATCAAGTAACAAATCCCTTCCCCCTTTTTTTGTAACTGCAGTCCTCCTTATCTCTAGTAAACACGGCTATGGTCCTGGGGTTCATTATAATTGGACAGCACTGTTCTAGTGCATTCCGTTTGTTGAGACAATAGCATATTAAGTAACAAATCCCTTCCCCCTTTTTTTGTAACTGCAGTCCTCCTCATCTCTAGTAAACACGGCTATGGTCCTGGGGTTCATTATAATTGGACAGCACTGTTCTAGATACACATAATATATTAGAATACTCTAATATTCTGTGCTAAAGACTAAAGACTGTTTGATCTTTCTTTGAAAATGTTTGTCAAGGAACCAAATCAGATTCTCCATTTTCTGTGGACATTAAGAAGAAAAACAGAAAAAGGTATCTGTTCTCCAGATATGAACTTGTAAAATTTCTCTCAATAAAAGATCTATGGTTTGAATTAAACTCTTGTGATACAGTGTCACAAGAGTTCACTCTCCCATTCAAATTCATGTGCGACTGCCACACACAACTGCATTAGGCCTGAATTTGTTTGTAATTGTAATTGTGCCCACACCTGCACAATTCGTCCCACCAGATCCACAGAACTATTGTTTTATATTAAATATTTTACCATTCACAAAAAATTATCACAATAATTACTTACACATCATCAGTAAATATGAGAAAAAGCTAATCAGTAAAAAATTAAAAAAAAAAAAACAAATTAATCAATCATTTGTGATCAGTTATTTTTAAATGAATAAATGAGAAAATATAATTATACAACTACAAAATAATAGATGTTAGATAGTTTATTTATATTATACATAGCTAAAATATATTGTTTATAGATTATATCGTGTTACTGGTATGTTATCCGATACATCATTTATTCTCTTTAAGTCTTGCAACAGTGTATTGCCATAATATAATGAAAGTGAAGTTTAGTGTTGCCATGCAGATTAATCTATAAACAATATATTTTAGCTATCGTGTTACTAGTATGTTATCCGATACATCATTTATTCTCTTTGTCTTGCAACAGTGTATTGCCATAATATAATGAAAGTGAAGTTTAGTGTTGCCATGCAGATTTTTGAATAATATATCTCTGAAAATCAAATAAATGTTGAAAGAAAGTTCAAATTTGTCCTGATTTTGTATATGTTGAAATCATATAAATTGGATAGGGACTATTTTATATAGATGACACAAATATCTATATTAAAATGCAGTACATGTAGTTCTCATTTATGCAATTATTTCCAATTATTATCTGTCATAGATAGTTCCTGGAAATAATTGCATAAATTCATAATGCATAAACCTTTTAAGCCTAAACTCAAGCGATAATAATCAATTAGGCAGTATTAAGATCTAATTGAAAATGCACAAAATGAGAGCATTTTAATATGTCTCTTTCAATATAGAGCATTTTAAAACATTTCTTGGTTGAATCCACAAAAGGTGTCTTATTCTAGCTACTCTTGATCATCCATTATAAGATATAATTGTCTTGAACTTAGTTAGCAGTTCTAAGAGATAAAGAATCAATGAAAGTATGCATAATCATAAAACTAAAGATAAGACTAAAGATTTTGTTTTGATGTTACAGAACACTTAACAAAGATATGATATTAATGCTTTCTTCAAATTCTGATCATACTAACAAGGGGAATGCCAACCATGGCCTCTCTGATTTTGCCAATTTTTAAATATGTTGTTGTACTACCCTCCCACAAACCCATGGTAAAGTAATATGACACAACTCTCAAGCATTCCTGAAAAAAGGAGTTTAAAGTTTTCTATTCGCTCTCCATCATCACCCCCAACACCAGTAAGCAACAATCTTTACAAATAATCCATTTCAATTTTGATAAAAAAAAAAATTTTTTTTAAGACAAGATTTGAACCCGCAACCTTCCAATGACACCTTATGGTAATTGAACACGAATGCATTACACTACAGCAGCACTTATTAAAATGTTAATATCAATTGGTATATAAACAACATAGAAAACTTTAAACCCCTTTTTTCCGGGAATGTTTGAGAGTTGCATCATATTACTTTACCATGAGTTTGTGGGAGGTTAGTACTACAACTTATGTAAAAATAGGCAAAATCAGAGGGGGCTCTGTTTGGCACTCCCCTTGTAAGCTGGTATTCTGTAGGCAGCCTGCTTGTATGAATCATGGCTCAATACATTTTGTGATTTTAAGTATAGAAAACAGTACATAGTCAACTTTATGGTTCTCTTATGAATATAATACTGATTTTGTGATTCACATCTAGATGATGATAATTTTAAATTTTTTCCTCCAAATTATATATTGCTGAAAATTTTCACGTAACTTTGAGTAGTGGAATATTTTCTTGAAACTCTTGAGAATATGTAAATAGAGAGAAAAAATTTCCACGTAACTTTGAGTAGTGGAATATTTTCTTGAAACTCTTGAGAATATGTAAATAGAGAGTACATAAAATAAGAAATAGATATATCAACATAAAAGTCACATTATAAAATGTAATTAACATTCTTTTCAGTAAAAAAATTATATTTAAATTGCCCTGTATAATTATTTTTTGTTCCATATTCTGATATTAATACCTCTTAAAATATTACTTTTAATTAAATCACACTTATATTCATTTTACGTAATACCTGCTTATACTTTGATTAATTCTTAGATTAAAAAGCACTAAATAGCAATGGAGAGTAATTCATATCTAACTTTATTCGGTTAAGAACAAACGTTTATGGCCTTCATGGCAGCCATCATCAGGTTCACAGACTTAAGGTCGTACTGAGTTCTAGAACATTTTAGAGTTAAAATGTTCTAGAACTCAGTATGCAAAAATGTGTGATTTATTCTGGGTCAGATGTATTATATAGTATAAGTGCTCAGAATTGCGTGGTCATTTTTAAAGACATTCCCGAATTATTGAATGCCAGAGTCATTCCAGGCTCTACCACAGGATGCAGGATCACTTGGATTATAGACGATGAAAATTAACAATCGAATCTGAATCTTTCTCATAAATTTCGAAGGCGTGGGACTCGGATTCAATTCCTTGTCTTCTGAGTGACAAACTGAAGTATTTCTTTACAGCCAACCGACTGCAGTCTGAGCATTTCTTGCGTATAATTACGTATAGTTAAACATTAAAACAAAAATACAAATCCCCATAGTTTTCGAAAAAAAATAATTAAAAGTTAAAAATTAAATTAGTAATATTTTTGAAATCATCACGAAAAAATTATTAAAAGATATGTCAAAACATTTTGTGAAAATATAATTTTCACAAAATATTGTGACATATCTTCTCCAAAATAAAATGTAATTATGACTTTATCTCGTCATCAAACTATTGGTGCAATTGATAAAATCTGCGTGATTATCCAACAAAAAGAAAAATGAATAAAAATCAAAGAAATTAATT
>AYEL01055791.1:0-43059 GCA_000484575.1 Olivierus martensii
ATCTTATTAATATTCCATTGGATAATCCAGAATACTGAAGAGGGCTTGAGTAAGCCGAAAGTACTATATTCTTAATAAATCGAAAGTTATAAAAGAAATAGAAGAGATAATTTACCCTGCTTAACGAGCTGAAAGGTAATTATAGATTAAGTAAAAGCAGTGTAATAAAATGAAGACTTATTTATTACTAGTCCTTGACTTATGATGATGTTTAGTTCAAATCCCAAGATCAAAAGTTAAAGATGCCCAAAATTTATGGATTGCTCATTACTAATATTTATTATTACATTCCACTTTATTATGATAAACTTAATGAACACAAAAATATAAGAAACAGATATGAAAATGATACTTTTTGTATATCAGACCATTGGTTAACCCATGTGGATTACATGGACCAAGCATTGAATTTACTGAGTACATCACTCATAAATATGAGTGGTCATAAGTTGAGGATTATCTCTCTCTCTGTGTGCGTGTGTGTGTGTGTTTGTGTGTGTGTAATTACAAGAGTAAGTCAGAATATAATCATAATATCATAATATTACTTTCAGATTTATATAAATTAAAAATTCAAAAGCATTTTAACATAAATACAACCTTAAAAAAATACAATCTAAAATATTTTATGTCCAATTATATGTATTGATTTTTGGCACTTTTTCTTTAAATTTAGATTCTTCTTCCGTTAACCATATTATGTTTTAATAATAATAATATGCACGTAATCAACTTACAACCATTCATATTTATAATAGTGAAGTAATCAATAAATTTTATGATTGGTCAGTACAGTTTAATGGGTTCGAATTCCCAATCTAATATGTCTGATATATGGAAAAAGTCCTTTTTTTTGTATCTGGTTCTTGTATTCTTTGTTTTTATTAAGATAATATATAGTGTCTTAGTAAATGCTAGTAGTGAAGTTTTTATGAAAAAAAATTTTTATCCTAATATAAAACCTAATTTTGAATATTTAAATAAAAATAATAAAAGACAATATAAAAATAAAATTTTGTAATATTATAACTATAAAATTTTTCTTTAGTTCCTCAAGTAGTGCATATATCAATAACTACCTGTAATCATGTGCCAATCTCATACCCTGGCCAGTCCCATTACATATGCTTTTTAAAGATCAACACACAGCTAATCTCACTAAAACATGCTTCATTGAATCCTCAATAAAATACGGTCCAGTGAACAGCATCATTTAGAACTTCCTTCTTTTACATAAACAAATACACGTTTCTTGGATTTGGGAGTTGGTTGTTTCTATCTACTTATTTCCGGCATTGATTTCTTCTTCCCGTGGGTAAACTGGGATTACCTATGGTTTGAACTTTTCTTTTCCACTCGTTCTCCACTGCTATACCCATAGCAGTCAGGATTGGATGATTGGTACTCGTTGTTTCTAAATTGTCTTTTCCTTCTATTGCAACTCTCAGACCCTCCTATTACCCATAATGCCCACCCTTCTCTTACAATTCGCATATTTTGTTTATTGGTCTTTCGGTAGGATACGTTGAGCAATTGAGATTTTCTATTAAGTTATGAAGTATAGTAGACAGTTGGTAATATTATGTTCAGCTCAGTTTTCCTGATTCTTTCGGTTTTGAGGAATATTATTGGAATTTTTATGTTAAGATTAGTTTTGATGTATCCGTAACACGTGTGACGCTGTTATTAGTGTCCCTCTGCTTTCCTCTTGTTAGGTTCTTCCAATAGGTTTCTGTATTTCTTTTTGCAGGGTCATTACTGTTCTCGGTTTTTTGGGTTTTCGTTTGTTCTTTCGATATTCTTGTTTCCTCATATTAAAGTTGATTTTAGCCTTTTAAAAGTTTTTGTGGTATTTCCACATGTTTCTTCAATTGGTTTGCCTTATGTGGAGCTAGTTGTTTGTTTCCGTGGCATTTCCTATTGTTTCCCTGAACTATTTGATCTAACTTGCATTTATACTTTTGTTTATTTGTGTTTCCAGCTGTTTTTTATTGCTATTTCTTGTATTTTTGATTGTTCAATAGTATTCTTTTGATTCTAGCATGTTTCTAATTGTTTACCTCTAGTTCTATTGTTCCCGATTGATTTACTTGGTGTCAGATTTCCATTTTTATTGGATATAATGCCAGTGGCATAGAGTGAATGTGTTTGTGTGAATGGATTCTTATTTCCAGGCAAACTGCCTCCTCCGGTGCACTTCAGCTGTTGGTTTTTCTCCAATGACGAACTTCCATTGGTTTTTCCCGATGGCTGAGGTGTGTCGGTGGTATGTCCACCCCACACTTTCTTTCTTGTGGGAGTGGAGATATCAGAATGTTTAGGTTGGGTCGGGTTGGTACTACTAACACCTTCTGTCCTATCAATTCTTTAGCAGAGTGACTGTGATAAGTTGATTATAGATATAAGTCTAGTCCTAAGCTACTAACACAATAACATTTTATTTAATTTAAAAAATAAATTAAAAAAAAAAAAAAAAAAAAAAAAAAAACTTATTAGTTTTAGGTATTAACATAGTTGTAAGTCTATTACTAACTTATTTTAAGTTCCCTCTTCTCATACTTTCTAGATATATTACTAACACAGTTCTAGGTTTCGAATAACATAGTACTTAATTTTTCTACTAACATAGTTCTAAGCTTCTACCTAACATGAAATGGGTTGGGTTACTTTCACACATTGGAAAGGTTCTTTGTTTTTTTTCTACATTTTGCATTTAATTTTGGCCCAGAACAGCTCCCTTAGTACTCTATTTGAGTGGAAAGGGGCAATCAAAATTTAGCCACCAAGCTTACCATACAAAAGAAAGAAAAGACATGTGCCAATCAGTAATTAAAATTAAACCTAATTAATATGTAAAAATTAAAATTGTGATATCTTGCTTAATTTTTGATGAAATCTCTTGAAATTTTCAAAGTTTATAGAGTATTTAGTCCTCTTTCTAACTATGTAAGCATTTTATGGAGATTTATTTTTTCAGTTTTTCATTCCATATATGAGATCATGGTAAACACTATTTTTTAAATATGAAATCTTAGCCATCCAATGAAATGATTGATATTTTTAGATAGCTATATCTCCTATGAGCAAAACAAGCCATGAATGAAGAAATTCAGCTGAAATTTTTAGAAATTATTTAAAAAACCAAGAGTTTGTTGAATGAAGCTGTCATATAATTATTAAAAAATTACATAAATTTGATAAAATATTGTTGTTTTTATTGATATTTTATATTTATTATATCATTTATACAATTTTTAACAGTACTTTTTATAAATTTTTTAAATTTGTCAAAAAATCCTAACATATAAGAAAATGGTCCTATCTTATGCACTAACATGAGATGAGACTGTTAATAATAATCTTTGTACTCTAATTGGACCACAGACACTTTATTCTAGCAACCCACTCAATACAACATGCTGCAGAATAAAATAGGCTTGACTACTATTTCCTGGAAAGTGAGTGATTTCAATAAAAGTGCCACACCCATTTAAGTGGCTACAGGAGGTTTACATTTAACTTACATGATTTTCTCATAAATTTTGGTGAAATTGAAACAAAAAACAATTAAGATATATTTATTTTATTGTAACAGAATTAACCAATGCTTATACAAAATTAAATCTTAACAACAGCTCAAATTCAAGTGAAAGATTGAAATACATAGAAGCCGCTTATTAGAATCACTTTGGACTGATCTATTTTGATAACAATAACCGATTGATAACATTAAGCAGTCAAAAAAGTATAATTTTCGATTTTTTTATTATTATATAGTATATACTGTACTTTGCTATTATATACAGTGTAATCTTGATTCATCGTTTTCGTTGGGACTCCAAAAAAAACTACGGATACAAGAAAATGATAGATGCGGGGCTATATAAAATAAAAAAAAAAGTGAAAATTAAATTAAAAGATAACGTTAACAATAATAATAATACAAAGCTCTATAAATGATCAATGAACACTTATTGAACTTCACTTTTTCACTTAATCAATTATGTGAAAAAGTGAAGTGAAAGGATTTACACTTAATGTTGCCAATTCCAGTTTACGAAAAATCACGAAGAACTAGAGCAATAGTAAGAAAATTCTTATATAAAAAATAATTTTTAATTTTTTTTTCAATAAAAAGAATTATAAAGTTGCTAAATCTAAATATCTGCAATTTTAAACTATATATTTCGTCATCAAAAAAAAAGAACAAAAACATTAAAAATTGCCAGATCTGGTAACAGTAAGTCAGTGCCATTTGTACGGGCAAGACGTGCAATGAAACCATCTAAAGGTGCCACAAAGTTTTGAAAAGCAGTCATATTTGTCTGTATGAATTCTATTAAATCAAAAACTTACATCGTTCTAATAATTATTAATTAAAAAATGCACACAAATCATATCTTTGCATTTAAGTCGAATTTGCAGTATTTCAAATGGAGGACAAGTGTTTATCTTCGGATTTTCTCGTTTTTGCCTAAATTTCGGTGAAAATGAAGTAATAAATGAACAATTAACAAATAATAATGTTTATTTTAATAGATTTAACCAATATTTTAGTATTATCTACGATATCTTTTTTAGTTTTAAATGCGGGATTTTATAGCGGTGTATCGATTCTGATGAGAATAACCGAAATTCTGATTACTATAAGCGGAGTTTTCATAATGCATTTTAATACAGATGATTCGGGACCATAGATTTTTGATAACAATATCCGCGATTACAATAAGCAGCTTCTACTGTATTTATTATTTGCTAAAGATCATTTGGGTTAAATAAGCCATCTTCAGTAACATTCAGCAAGTAAGTTACAAATAGAACAAGCAATAATTTAAATATATGGACATTTACAATAGAATAAAGTTATATCAGTTAAAGAACAAATACAATAAATTATAACAAAAATATAATTGTAAAATATGACAACAAATTTCGTTTATAATGCATCCCATGAGGGTGGGATGGCTTCAGAGGAGTTGTCATTAATTACAAAGCATTTTTTACAATATTGCTTTATACAAAGGGCCTCAGCTAACTGAGATATATTATTAATAGGTTGTATAATTTTAGCATTATCCCAATAAATATTAATGTTGTGTTCATAGAAAGTCTTTGCAAGTGCGGTGTTGAGCCTAGCATTTTGTATGTCATATTTATTCTTATTAATTCTTATTTCTAACAAATGGATTGTACTTCCTATATATACTTCATTTCTACCAAGATCATTATTATATGCCCTGCTATTTATTCCAAAATGGTCTCTCGATCCTTTCTGTTATAAAATAGTCGCTTTCCGTTTCCTTTTGAAATGAATAATGACTCATTGCAGTGACATGCAAAGTAAAGATAATGAGTTTAAATAGATTTTAGACCAAGCAATCAAGCATGGCTATACGCCGTCGTTTATTTATGATATCATTAACTCTATGTTTATACACCTAATGCGTCCCATGACTTACATAATAATCCTGCCAGACAAAATAATGGGATTTTCTTACACTCTATGCCGTTTACCAATGCAGTCCAACTGATAAAGAAAGCCTTGAAAGAAAGCAATTTAATCCTACCTTTTAGTAGACTAAATACTATCTACAATTGTCTAAAGAATGTTAAGCCTCTAATACCAATGAAACAAAGGCAGGTGTATATCTGATACCATTATACAATAATGATCTTGGTAGAAATGAAGTATATATAGGAAGTACAATCCATTTGTTAGAAATAAGAATTAATAAGAATAAATATGACATACAAAATGCTAGGCTCAACACCGCACTTGCAAAGACTTTCTATGAACACAACATTAATATTTATTGGGATAATGCTAAAATTATAGAACCTATTAATAATATATCTGAAATTAAGTTAGTTAAGTCCCTTTGTATAAAGCAATATCGTAAAAAATGCTTTGTAATTAATGACAACCCCCCTGAAGCCATCCCATCCTCGTGGGACACATTATAAATGAAATTTGTTGTCCTATATTTTACAATTATATTTTTGTTATAATTTATTGTATTTTATATCCTCAAGTTTATATTTTTATAATTTTTTGTATTTGTTCTTTACTGATATAACTTTATTCTATTGTAAACGTCTGTATATTTAAATTATTGCTTGTTCTATTTGTAACTTATTTGCTGAATGTTACTGAAGATGGCTTATTTAAGCCGGAAAAAGATCTTTAGCAAATAATAAATATATCAATCTTTCGCTTGAATTTGAGCTGTTGTTAAGATTTAATTTTGTATAAAAAGAAGCAAAAAGGAATTTGAATTTTTATTTAAGTGAATAACTAATACTTTCTTATTATCTACAATATTTTTTAAGTTTTCAGCATATTATAGTTCATCATATGAAAAATTCAATTTTTATTTAAAATTTCAAAAATCTCATTTATCCCAAAATCAGAATTAATTTGATATATTGGACAAAAAATCAACAAGATGAGATAAAAAAAATTTAAATTCTATTGAGTGGTTCAATTATAAACAATATTTCATTACATGTAATTTAAAAAATATATTTCAACAACTGAAAAACTTAAGAACCACCATCAAAGGTGGATATTTTCATGTAATCAATCCAAAAATACCAATTTGCAAATATTGGATTAACCTATTGAATGCATTTGCCATGTATACACATCAAGATGGTGGAACAAAAAACAATATAAATAAAATTCAATCCTGAGTGAGTTAGTGGAGCTATCATGGAGTGGTTTATTAGGTGAAAATGTCTCTCTCCAATGATGGATCCTAAATTTTTCGATTGCCAAAATTTGTTTTAAAATTCCGTTTTAAAGATAGAAATGTAAATGGATTATATTAGTAGAATTTGGATTATTTTTCATCAAATCTTATCAATTTTGCTTTCTATTAGCTATTATATTTTAGTAAACTTTTGATTTTGGGATGAGAAAAATTTATTTTTGAAATTTTAAATAAAATATAGAATTTTAATATGATGAGCTATAAAATTTATAAAAATAAAAAATTTTGCCAATAATACAAAAATTTTGATTAATTCTTTTAAAATAAACAATATTTTTCTTATTTGTTCATATATTGCTTTACTTTTATTGATAACTTACTTGTTAGTAA
The DNA here is from genome assembly GCA_000484575.1 of Olivierus martensii. Taxonomy (NCBI): domain Eukaryota; kingdom Metazoa; phylum Arthropoda; class Arachnida; order Scorpiones; family Buthidae; genus Olivierus; species Olivierus martensii. Next base: position 7,104 of record AYEL01055791.1, read on the forward strand.
AATACTAGAAAATCCTAATGTAAACAACCCCAGGCTATAAAAAGAGGTGTGGCATTTTTATTGTTTTATGGAGACTAGTGCAGTAAAGTATACTTGGCTGCAGGAAATTGCAGCAGTGCACTGCATGTGGTATTGAGTGTAGTGTGTCAACAAAGCATCTAGAGGCCAATTAAAGTAAAGTAGGAAATGTTATAGCTGTTTATATATGAGAATGGATGATTTTCATAAATGTTATGTTTGGTTACTATTCAAAAATTTATAAAAATTTAAAATAAAAATTATTGAAATGAAGGAAAAACATAACAATAAATATATTTTATTTTAAAAAATGACAATATTTCATAATTTTTTTTTTTGTCACTTCTCGAGTAATTAATTAATTAATGAAAATTTTCAAAATACTTTGTTTTTTATTGATTAATAATTAATAAAATAATTTTGTAAAACATTATCTGATTTTCTTCATTCATACCTTATTTTATTCATAAGAATTGCTGCTATTAGAAAATACCAAACATTTTGCTGGATGGTTAAGATTTCATATAAAAAAATCATGTTTTCTCCAATCTCAATTATTACTGAAATATCCAAAATTAGATAAAAATTATTGAAATGAAGGAAGAACATAACAATAAATATATTTTATTTAATAAATTATAAAATATATAATCAAATAAATAAAATAATCTATATTACTTATAAATCTGTAGTGTCTTTCAGCGGAGCAGAGCGATTACCGTTGATGGCATGTGTTGAGACTTAAGACTGAGCTGAGTTGTATAAACAATATAATTTTTACACCGAAAGCGCTTTTTAATTTTAATAAACATTTATTACTGTTAGTGAAAATGATAGAACTATTCTGTATTAATGATTTTTCTGACATTTCTTTATATATGCTTTTATCTATTTTGGCAAAAAATTTCTTTAACAATTCAAAATTTTCCAACTACTAAATGTTCATTAGATGGCGCTGTATAAAAAAATGAAACGTTTTTGGATAGTTGAATTTTAATCAACGTTGCTTTCATAAAAAATGGGATAAGACCTTAAAAATTTAGTAGCATATCAAGAATAATTGTGGGGATTTCAGTGCCTAATATGGTCTGGTTTCTTTTTACGTTAGTTTCCATCTTACTGTACAGCGTGTTTCTGAACTCCACGTACAAACTTGGAGGGGACGTAGAAATCAATAGGAATCAGAATCACATAGGAAAGCAGGGTCCCAAATGGATAGGTAGCGCTGTGAGTGATCTCTCGAGGTCAGCACGCGCGGGTTTCTCATTGTAGCCGGCGACTGAGTGAAGTGAACATGCCCACAAGAACACCTGATTTATCGCCTCTTGATTTTTATTTGTGGGGTGCCATGAAGGTCATTGTCAACGAAACGCCAGTAAATTCTGAAATGGACCTTGTTGCAAGAATCGCCATCGCTGCTGCTACGATCCGCGAAATGTTCGGTGTTTTTGAACATGTTCACCAATCCATCAGCGTAGGTGTCAATCATGCATGAATGCCGATGGGCGGAATTTCGAACACCTGTGATGCTTCTAACTATTGTACTATTTTTTTGTGTAATAAAGTGCTTTATACTGCTTTCTGTATTGTGTCCTTGCTTTGTCTGTAATCACTTGAAGGCGGCATATGGGACCCTGCTTTCCTATGTGATTCTGATTCCTATTGATATGTTTTTTATGTTTCCTCTAAGTTTGTACGTGAAGTTCAGAAACACCCTGTATATTGTATACATATAATAGACAGGATATTCCGATATCTACTACGAATCGCTCAGGTTGTAGTGTGGTCGGTTTTTTTTTTGTTGTTAACAGATGACGCCACTTTCCATTCAGGGAGAATACTAAGTGGCGGGGCGAAACAAATCCTTCCACAGGCTGCCCACCCCTGCGGAGGGGTCAGCCGGATTGTGGAGGACGGGGATCGACGGGCCGGGCCCGGACCCCATGATAAATATTTTCAAGGGGTGGGACCCGAGACTCGAACCCGGGTCCTCCAGAGTGGAAAGCCGAAGCGTTTCCACGCGGCCAATCCGGCCGACTAGTGTGGTCGGTTGTCAGTTGAAAATGAAGTTTAACGAGTCGGGTCCGAATCCTTCTTTAAAAAATCTGGAGATATGGACCCGGCAATAAATACAATATTTAACCATATATCCGACCTATTAGTCTTGGCTTGTAAGCCAAGACTAATAGGTCGGATATATGGTTAAAGTATTCGTTTACCATCTGGACGATCAATTCCTGAGCTTTATAATCCAAAACGTTTTTAGAAATTGTTCGGGCCCGAGTTATTGAATCCAATCTTTCACTTGACAGCCGATCCTATCATGAGTGTAGCCAGCCCGCGGTAGTTATTGGAAGGAATGTCCCACCGCTAAGCGATTTCCGGTTGGAAAATGATGTAAAACAATATAGAAAGAAGCCAAGTGTTTATCACATGTATAGATGGCCATGTGTTTATCACATGGCCATTTGCCAACAGCATATTATATTAACTGACCAACGACGTCATTAGACTTTGTTGCAGTAATAACATAATGATTGATAAGTTACAAAATATTTTATCAGATTATGATGATGTAGCAGTGAGTGACATCAGAAATGTAACGATGGCAATATCACAATGAGCATCATCGCTACATTTCCTTCTCATGAGACGTCATGACGAATGTCGACAATGTTGTAGCAGTGCATACGATTATTCACATATATGTTAGAGAGTATATATAAAAAGAGGAAAATTATATTTCATATTAAAATCTCAACACATTGTAGCCAATGTGCAGTTTAAAACATTTAAGAAAAAAAAAAAATCACTATAAATAGAGTTTTAGGCCTAGGCTATGATCCTTCTCAGTTCCAAAGGCAAGGTATTCGAAGAATATACTTTTCCGAATTTCAAAAAATTCAAAATCGTTTAAAAAGTTAAAAATGCATGTATGTTAATACATTGTAGCCAATGTGCAGTTTAAAACATTTAAGAAAAAAAAATCACTATAAATAGAGTTTTAGGCCTAGACTATGATCCTTCTCAGTTCCAAAGGCAAGGTATTCGAAGAAAATACTTTTCCGAATTTCAAAAAATTCAAAATCGTTTAAAAAGTTAAAAATGCATGTATGCTCCTTAGTCAATACGATGCTTAAACATAACTTATTTGGAAAAAATCACATTAAAAGCCTTATTTAAATATAGAAATTTATTATCATTAACAACATAGCACTTTAAATTGCTCTTTTAAATGTTCATTAGAGTCGAAATATCTGTTGTTATTGTTGATTTAGTGTGATGATGCCAAACCTTACAAGAGATACATTATACTATATATAGCGGTAGTTTTTTTCATGGCTTGTATGTGTCATTTCTAACAGAAATAAATTCGCATTTTTAATTATTAAAAAAATATATATATTTAAATTTCTTAAAGAAAAATTTTAAAATCGATTGAATTTATGCTTAACTAAATTTTGATTTGTTGATCTAGCATAAATAATCAAACAGAATATTGAACACATAATTTTTTATTAATATTAAAATATTCAAAATTGTTAACAATCTGATTTTATATTATATCATCATTATATTCTTTCACAATATACCCTTGTTATATATATTATATATCTGCTGTCAAGCGTTATCTTAAACAATAACAATATCTGTTATTCAGAATTCCTTGGCAAATTCCTCCTCTATACCTTCTCTTTATGCAATCACTGTTGCATCTCCAGAATACGCATCCACTAGCTTCCACATTATCAATTTCTATATATTAAAAAAATAAAGATAGCGTAATAAAAATCATAAAAATAAATTTATCTTATTGTTTATGAAATTTTTTATAATAAAATTGACCACATTATCAATTTCTATATATTAAAAAAATAAAGATAGAGTGATAAAAATCATAAAAATAAATTTATCTTATTGTTTATGAAATTTTTTATAATAAAATTGAAAATCATATCTTGGCTGCATAAAATAAAAGCTAATAGCAAAATTATTGTAACGATTTTCATATTATTATTATTATCCGATTAATTTGTTGATATCTAAAAAAAGTAAAGTAATATCATTCAATATTATTTTTTCCAATAAAGAAATTATCTATTTTGCTTTTATTATTTAATAAATGATCAAAACTCGATAGATAAATTTAAAGTTTAAATCAGTATAAAATAGATTAATACTTATTAATATTCATGTGTTGATCTTATCTGAATATTTGCGAAACTGCTTTGGTAGCTATAAAATTGCTCCTGTATTTATATCATTTCGAGTGTAATACATATCACATGATTTGGAATTCCTGTTTTTTCCAATCATTTGCGTTATCAGTGGTAACTCTCAATATATAGATTACAGTTAAATAAATAGATTTGATAACAATTTAGTGAGAAAATATTAATCTTTCGGGTATTTCCATATAAGTTTCTTAGAATTAAGATTCTAAGAAACTTATAATTTAAAATGGGTTCCTGGGTTATGGAAAATAAGCTCACATTAAAACCGAGTTACCTGCCAAATGAAGCTTCTTAGAAATAATGAAAAAATAAAAATCTTAAATAATTATTAAATTAATTTTATAATAAAATTGTCTGTAATAAATAAATTTATTATTCTAATACTCTCTAACAAGTAAGTGGAGAAGTTAAAAAATTTTATATACGGTATATAAATAAAAGCGAGTTTGCGCAAAGGTATTTTCCGTTATGGTTACAACGTTATACATAGCGTAAGTTAAACATTATAAATTGCGTTTGCGCATCAACTGGTTTCCCTTATATTTATAACGATATAAACATGCTGAAATCGAGGCTATTTTCTGTCCCTCTCACGGTAGAAAAATTTAAAAACACAAACATGGATGTATATAATACAATGGCGTTTGATCTAGATGCATTAGAAGACTTTTATTTTTACAGCTATGAAAAAGCAGCTAAAGAACATGAACATTTATATGAAAGAGCGATTTTTAATATAAATGATATACCACTTTCGAACTATAACTTCAACTTTTTTAATACCCCATGATGATGAAATAAAAAAACTTTTTATGTATGTTAGAATTTATATATTAAGTAATATGGAATCTTAAATAATGATGATTAAAAAAATCTGATTATAGTATAACAAAATTAATAAAAATCAAATTTTATAAGAAATGTTTTTTTAACAAATTTACAATATAGTATAAACAATAAAGTTTTAAAGATTTTTTTTATGTTTTTGTTCATTTAATAATTTAAATATTATTTAAATTCTTGTTGTGAAAGTCAATAATTAAATTCCTTCAATTTGATCATATTCATTTTCTGCAGATTTATTAATGTATCAATGATTTGGATAAAACTGTAGCTTAAGATTCAATAAAATTAACATGCATTCAGTAATGAAAAATAATACATTTAATTCAATAAACTATGCTAACATTCAAATTAGAATAATTAAAAATTAAAATCATACAGATTATTTAATATACATTACAATTTTAACCTATTTACATTTAAATGATTTATATTAAATATTTTAACAATATTTGCATTATAAAAATTATATTATTTCAAAGTGTAAAATGATATTATTTTCATATATATATTTTAGCAAATTTATATAATAAAAATTATTGTTCAATTAATGCTTGAAAAATGATATTTTTTTTTATAAATATCACAGAAAAATCCATTTACTTTCATTAAAAATGTTTTGGCATTAAAATTAAGCCAAATGACAAATATTTTCATTTGGTTTAATAGATTATTTTTTAATTTACTAACTGAAATTATGTACTAAGCTCAATTTCTGCTTTTTGTCAAAAAACATTGTATTATGAAGTAATTTCTCTTAATATTTCAATTGCAAATATTCTGTTTGCAATTGTTTCACAATTATTTTAGCTAATAAACATTATATATTGATTTATTCACTTTAAGCCATAAAAATGGCAAATACAATATTTAATTTAACAAATTTTTTCTCCATTGTTCATTAATAAAAAATTGGTTAATTTTAACCTAGCAATATTATTACAAAATAATTTTAAAATTAATATTTGAGACAGATTAATGTGCAAAAGAATTAAAAGGATGAATTTATTCTTAAACTTCAATTTGATGATGACTGTTTTTTCATCATATACTGATTTCAATTTCAACAACAAATATTTTTCAATAAATTAAAATTCATAAATTATTTCCCTACCATTTATTAAATATTTTGTACAGTTGATAAGAAAAATTTGAGTTTGTAAATACTATCTAAAAATGGTTTTATTATTAATTACATTATATTACAAGACAAAATCAAAGCATGTTATACTGGATATTTTTTTTAAATCAACTGATAAATTTTTGATGCTCTTGATAAAAACCATTTTAATAAAGTTATTTGAAAACAAAACATATATTATACTGCAAAAATTAATGGTTTTAGCTCTGAATTTAATTTTTGGCAGTTTTCTATATACAAATTTTAGAAAACTTATTCAGATATTAGAAAACATAATTTTCAAATAGTAATTTTCTCAAAGATAAAATAACAAAAAATATTATTCTTCACATAGAATAAAATCATGTTTCAATTATGTTTATTTAATTATTAAATAAGCAAGAGATTTTTCAAGTATACTGTATGTAGGTCCTCATTTAATGTCCTTTCATTTAATATTGTCTCACTATTACGTAAGCAGCAAAACTAAAATTTCATTATTTCTATAAAACAATAAGGGATATATAATATCAATAAAATAATGATAGGAGTGGACTTACCTACCCAAAAGAAACTGTTGTAAATGCTGTGATATACACATATATAATTTTAAACAAAATTTTATTGCATTATGAAAGTGGGCTTTGAGCCTTCAAATCAAAGGATATTTTTGATAAATTAAATATCTGACAAACTGTCTGGGGATGGTTTATTTTTAATAATTCTTATTGTGAAATAAGAATTTATGATTTTATTTTTAAGGTTGATATTGAAAATACAATGTGGATGATTTTATGGATTGTATAAAACATATTTCTGAAAAAATTCTGTTTTAAGAAGAATGATACATATTGTTGTAAAAAGAAAAAGAAACTTGAAATTCTTGAATGTAATAAATAAGAAATTCTTAGAGTTAAGTCAATGTTTATGTAATTCTGCTGCATTTTGTCAAAGGAATTTTCATTTTAAAATTTTGTAAACTGATTGTAAGATAGATTTAATTACTTGATAATATACACTAATATAAACAATTAGTTTATATATGTATTTTTCAGTTATATATATTTATCAATAATTCTCATTCCTTTGTATATATAAAAGAAAATATATCATAAAAACAGCAAAACAAAAATATATTTTCATATTTCTTTTTTTTTTTTAATGTGTTAAATCCTGTATTTCTAATATTAATTTATTGGTTAAAATGAAAGCAAAACTTCTATGCAAACCATATCCACAAATGACCTATTGTCGATGATGTCACAAAACTTAGCAACCAGGCTTTGAATAGAGATGACTGTAGGTTATATTCCTAAAGTGCTTACTGGCACTAGAGGGAATAAAATTTGGTAATTTTTTTTTATCCAAACATTAGTGTATTGTTCAATATTACAATAAAATGAAATTAAACAAAAGCATGATTTAATTTTAAAATGTTATATAGCAATTATATATCATCTTTATGAATAAAGGAAATTATTTTTTAATAAAAAAACAGCTTGAAATTCAGAGATAGTAATTATATCTGTGATTAAAATTTTTTAATGTCACTTTTCAATCATTTTCTGATTACTAAGTGGCTATTCAAGACCACAGTTTGCACACCTGTCAATGTCAGCTAGATTATAGAGAATGAGAATTAATAAGTTGAGCCTAGAGCTTTCCTATAAATTCTCCAAAGGTGAGCTATGCATTTGATTCTGAGTTAAAAAGAAACTTTTTGCATGACTAACAAATTATCCATAATTAGCTGGCAAGTAGTATATTTTTTTTTAGGTAGAAGCAGCACCATCTAATTTTAATTTTATCTATGTTAAATAATATAATACAAACATATGGATATTTTATTATTGCATCATTTTTATATAGTTTATGCTATTTATTTGCGGCAACAATAAATTTGTTTTCAGTGCAGTATAAACGAATACTGTATTCATAAACAATATTGTACATTGAAGTTAACATTCATATAAACTATGGTTGTTTAGTTTTCTTTCTCTTATACAAGAAAACTTTAGTTCTACTATCTTAAATTTTTTTTACTTGCAATGAAAGAAAAAACAATGTAAACTGAAGTGACACTAAATGAGGACTAACTGTAAATGGAAATAAACTCTTTACATTTACTTATCACAATATTTTATTCAAATATATAAAACTTTCTTTGTATTTTATTAAGCTAAAATATATAAAATAAAAACAAAGATAAATCATTAAATTCCCAAAAAAATACTATAAACGAAAATAAATTTCAGTATTTCCTAATAGTATCTTTAACAGAAGCAGGTAAGTAAAATGTTATCCTATAATGAAGAGCTAAGTTTTATAAATATTAATCAATCAAAATTTACAAAATATTGCACATGAATATAGTAATTGGATTTGCTAAATTAAAAAAAAAAACAATTAAGGTGGTGGAGGATAAAAATAAAACAGTAAGAAAGTTCCAAGTAACAGATTCAGCAAAAAGAATGATAATATAACATCACAGACAGTAGGTAAAATTTGATGACTCATTTGGCTGATATATAAGAGACTTCTGACAGTGCATGCTACATGACCAACATGCAATTTCAAAACAACTTCTTCCCATCTACATAGATGTGCCTAAAATAAATATTAATAAAATGGAATATAATCAAGATACTGATTAAAAATCACAATAGAAAATTATTTCTGTGCTGAAGATTTTATGAATAATTTTAAGTTAAAATTCTAAAAACAAATTTTATATTTTTATTAAATTTATAAACCAAATGATGATACCCAAAATTCTATGGGAGTTAGCAACCAGGCATACAAAAATCAAAAACTCACAATGAATACAACAGAAGTGTCTATTGGCTCATTTATGAAAATCTTGGCATTGAAAAGTTATAGAATGGAGAAGATATATATGAAATGAATGAACTGAAATATTTCCCAAGGTTATAAAGGATACATTAAAAAAAAAAGAAAAAGGATCTGCTAACCTAGTACAGTTTTGCCAACTTTGTCATTCAACATACAGGAACAGGAGCAACTAAAATTCAAATATTTTAAAGGCAATTCTAAAACTGTGTAGGCATGTTATGATCAAACTGGCTTTTCTTGTATTTTGAGATTAATTTCAGAAATGCAAGATTTTTGGACATTATTATCTTAATGTCCAAACATAATAAAATGAAAATGCATGTATATAAAAAAAGATGACAAACACTGTATTCAAAAAGGAAATGATGTTTAAAAACCATTTAAAAAATTACATAAAGTAAGATTGTCATCTGTGCTCTCTAGAACACAGAATTGGGTCAAGAGTTCTACCCTTCTGAACACATAGTTGAGTATTCTTCTTAAGAATATTTGCAACAAGTATACACAAAATCATTTTCTATTATAGTAGTTGATGTAGATTACTTTGAGATTAAGTAATTCAATCTCTCATTTTCATGAAGATTGTATTTTCATATCTTCTCAACAACTTCTCATAAAAAGAGCAATGCTACCTTTACTTCCATTCTGTGCTTAAAGATGGTCATACTATTTATTGTCATGAGCATCTTTAAGCACAGAATGGGAGTAAATATGACTGAAAAACAGCATTTTTCCATAAAGGATTAAGCCTTCTACCAATACAGGCTGGGAGAAAAATTAAATCATATTTCAAATTCTTCTGCATATCAGACTTTTGAAGGGTATTATTCTTATATGTTCTGGACTGCTGTATTTTCCATCAAGAACTTTCAATCTATGTATGATTCTTCAATGTATGTCTAGATTCAGTTTTGGAAATTAGCCTTTAGAGATTTTATTTTTTACTCATTTTTTATATTTTTTGATTATTATAGAATGAAAAGATTTTTATAGTGAATTATGTACATTCATAACAACCAAATTTTAAATTCTGTGACTGATAATTTTTAGGGCAAATCAATGAACTTTTTGAACTTCAGTTTAAAATTAAAGCATATTAGTTTAAAAAATATTATTTCAATAAACTATCAATAAATTTAAAACATTATCACTATATGAGTTTAAATGGATTTCTGATACATAATGAAAAATTTTCATCAATTTCAGATACTTACTGTTACAATTTAAGATTCAAAATTTTGTATGTTGTATGTCAAAGATGTAAGATATGAATGCATAAAAATAAGTTATAACAGTCATTCAACCAATATGAATGAATAAACTTTTTACTGGCTGTAGTTGACAAGAAGTTACATTATTATCTATTTTTTAATACACTAAAAACAAATCAATTTGTTAAAAATTTTTACTGACAGCAATCAAAATGAACACAGCAAAAAAACAACAAAGTGAAAGTTGTAAGGATTATTGGCACAAAAGCATTTGGGCCAAACTGTTAGATAGCTGATTTATAAATCACAAAAGAATAAAAATACTTCATAAAATAAGAACACTACATAACAGAAAACAACAGATTATATCAAAAATCAGATGTAAAAGATATATTCATAAAAACAATATAAAAGATCATATTATCATAACTATCATATAAAACTAAAAGAAACATACATGGCAAATGTCCAAACCAATGAAAATCAATAACACAAATAAAACTTCATATACACTAAGATCATGTAAAGGCCATACAAAATTTAAATTGTAGTAACACATTAAAAATTACAAATGTTATATATAATCTAAGATATTACTATACAATAAAATACAAAGTATATGAACTATTAACTATCTACTTAGAAAGAAATGAGAGATTAAAGTTTGAATAGTTAAAATAATATTTTACTGTTAGACTATTTGACTTAAGCAATAAATCAATCTTCATCCTTCAAAAACAGCTGACTTTCATTCAACAAAAAATATCTATGGATAGACTTGCTATATTCAACATAAAAAACTTGTTAGGATAATTTTTCTAGTACAGAAATAAGAGAGGAAATTCATATGACTCAACTAATAGTTTGGTCTATTGGAACTTTCAGTTAACTTGATCAATCTATATATACTGTCACAATTGGAACAGTTTTTGCCTGATTATAGAATTAAGACTCAAAAAATAAAAAAGCAAAAAATGAATTCTTTTCTGAATGGTGGCCAACTTGCAATAATACCAGCCAGTTCATTTCTCTTGATGCCAATATGTCTCAGAACCCATAGAACTGCTGACTTGAAAGATAGAATAGAATCTTATAAAAACTTATAAAAGATAGGATGTGGGAGAATTTCCATAACATTAAAAGTTGAAGAGTACTTAGTAAGTCAAAACAGATTATTTTACAATGATGTTCTTTTGTTTTGATATATTTCTGAGAAGAGTTGATTGATTGCAAGTATCTCTGTAATGAACACAAATATCAATGGAGATATTTACATCTAAAACACTATCATTACAAACTATAGCAAACCTCAAAAAGCAAATAAGATTTGGAATCAGCTATAAAAATATAGTGACCATGAATTCAGTATATGTCAGATGATTATAATCTATAAAGATCTGAAAGATCACAGATCAGGATGGAAGACTTCAAATAGCAGTAAAAACTAAAATCATTTAAATGAGAGAATCATTTCAAGTTGCAATAGATACTTATTTGGATTGGCTAAAGGACGATGTTCATTTATCAAACCATATAAATATCCATGCACATATAGAATAAATCTTGCATTCTCAAACCAAATATTGGAATAAAACAAAAGTCAAGCAATAAACAGCACAGAAAACATAAGATTAAAACATTATATCAAACAGGATTTATGGAAGAAAATTCAACTAAATAGGATAGAAAAACAATTGTTTCCCCAAAAGTTAAGATTTAAATGCTTCATCACACAGCCTATATACAGCGCTCTATTATATGAATGCAATGCCTGATGATAAATTCATAATCCAGCTTTGATCAGATTTGTGACCAATAAATTCAAAGAACTGAATATCAGTCTACTTCCCAGGACAGAGATGATTTAACTTTAATAATAGTCAATGTACCAGAATACTTCTCTTCAGATGGTCAAGCTGGGATGAAAAGTAGGTTTTTGATTGAGAAAAATATTTGCTAAGGAATTTGGATTCCATCAACATTAAAATGGAACATTGTCCACAAATATCTCTAGATGAAGTCACATTAGCAACAAATGTGGATACATGCTGTCTTCTGTTATGAAAATGAAAACCCATTTTTAGGTAAAGTGAAAAGATATTTTATGTTCACATCTTTCAAGCATTTACCTTTATACATCATAATAATTTTCCATGTATATTAAAATATTGATACTATAGTGTTATATTTTAGAATTTTTATGACAAGGCAATTATAGCCATCACATTACTTTTATCATTTTGTAATATCTGATCTTGAGATATAGTATATTATGTTATATAGGGAAGAAAGAGAACACTAACTGACATTCTGTTTCTGAATGATGTGATTTTTTCAGCAAAGAAATGATTATAATTAGAAATACAAATAAATCTGAAAGGCTTTTTTTCATGTTAAATAAAATGAATGCTTTTTATATATTTATAATGTAATGACATAACTATTGTAAGTGCAATATCTTTTCATTATTAAAATCATACATTTCAAATTTAGTTATACTACTGATATATATTTTATTCAGAATATATAGTATAATTAAATTTGAATGCAGTTTGTATGAGAGTTTGAAGTGACTTTGGTTCTGATAACCTGAAACTATTGAGATTCTATTGTATTTAATTATTTACATAATTTTTGAAATCAAATAAAAGCCTATCTTATTTGTATGTTAATATTTAGCAATCTTATATCAAAATAAATATGGCTATGACAATAACAAGTTGGAAAAAATTTTGATCTATGACCAACTATATATTTTTTGGGAGCAAAATAAACATTGTAGGAGCAACTAAAATTTATATAAAAATGAATAAAATTTATAATAATTGTTTATCTCAAGACTGTATACAAATAGATATGTAAGCTTAAAACAGTAAACAAGAAATTGCTAATTTATTGTATTCTGGACAGGCACAGTATGATTTTGGAAATATACATGGTAAAAAGAGCCTTACTTAACAGCTTTAATTATTCAAAATTTCTAAAAAATAAAGCCTTCAATCAGATTAAAACTTCATCAAATTCTCAAAATCAAAGACTCTTACAACAGAACAATGCTTATCTCATATCATTAATTTAGTTATAGATATCGTTGAAATACTTGAATTCAACCTTTTGTAGTCGTGATGATATTCAACTGATGGTAGCTCCAAGTGATTTTAATATATTTGGGACACTTAACAATACATATAAAAAGGAAAAAAATTTCAAAATTATGAAGTCAAAAGTGTGATACATGATTGGCTTTAGATGAAGCTTAAAGAAATATTTTATGAAGATATAGATGTTCTTTCAAAATACAGGAAAAGAGATATTTATGTACATTAAATATTGATTTTTTATTTCATTAAACATTAAATTATTTTTATTGTTTTTCATTTAAACCACTCTTGTAGTATTACTAAAATGCTTAAGATAATTATATAAAAAAATCTAACAATATCTTGATTTCTGAATAGTCAAATCATGTCACTAATTATTAGCTATCTAGAGATTAAAAACTGTTTTCAATATAGCAATAGTTAATATATAGATATTAGATAGAATTAAACTAAAGCAAAAATTATTTTAAAATAAATTATTATTAGTATTTAAAATACATTTCGAATTAAATATAAATTATGAGCTTAATGGATGTAATTGCATTTTAAAAATTATTTGGGCCGATTGTTTAAATGTGTTCTAGACCTCGGCTGCAGTCAGAATCATGGTTTTATAAAATTTACATTGCATAAATGAAGCCTCTTAACAGACGCAGCTCAGACGAGGATTATAAAACCAGTTACTAAACTACTATATTTCTAGACTAGCCACTAGCCAGGTTTAGAATCTATACCACGTCTTCTTGCGCATGCATTAAATTTTCATAGTTTGTAAAATCCTCCATATTTAATTTAAATTATTATTGAGTGAAATATAATTTAAAGAATATATTTAAATGTTTTAAGTGTAACCTAAAACATTCTTCATTCCTTCACTTCGAACTTCTGCCATATTACTGACGTCATCGATAGAGCATGAGATACTGATTGGCTGAAAATTTTCAACTGATGGGAGAGCGTAAGAACTGTAGTAACAGCCGAAGTTTAGCTGCCATTGTTAGAATTGGCATAGTCAATGTCTTGCAATGCTTATAAAACCGCAATTTATCTGAATGTCATCTAGAAGTGGTTTTTGCTGTAAACCATGGACAATACAAACTCCATTTAAACAATTGGCCCTATCTGTTTTAAACATTTGTTAAAAAGTTTTATTTTGTAAAAAATTGTAAATTATGAATTCTCTAAAACAAGATTTCTCATTTTCTTTGATATTAAATAAAAATTAAACTCTTGAAAAATATATAAAGTTGTTTTAATGTTTAATTTAATTTTTAACTTACTTTAGGAACTCCAATTCTTTTACAAGCTTCAAGAAAATTCTCTACATTTTTTCGACATTTAGCCAGGGACAATTTAGAGATCGGAAGAGCGTCGTGTAGGGAAAGAGTGTAGATCTCGGTGGTCGCCGTATCATTAAAAAAAATTAAATTTATCATCGAATGAAAAATATTATTTTATTAATAATTTATAAATTGATATCTATAATACAATGAAATTAAAATTAAAATCTAATAATTTTCATTAAAATAACTCAACTTATATAGTTGTATTTAATTATGCTCAAACTAAAATGATTCAAATACTTAATAACATTTAACTTTTTTGTAATTACTATACTTTTAGAAAAGTATAAATCAATGAGAAAATAAAAATAGGAAAGCCAATCATATTTGTCATTAATAACTGTTTTATAACAGTTAACCATTGGTTTTCCAGATGCAAGAAATATACACATGTAATTAGAATCCAATCAGTAAAAAATAAGCAGTATTTGTCACAATAGATGGCTTATGGTAATATGCATTCATGGATTAATGATTTTTTTAATTTTATAGAAATGTTACTTTTTAACTTTTATGTTACATTCATTTTATAAAGATTTATTAATTTCACAAAAACTAAGATCTAGTATATTATACATTGTTTTGCAATTAAAACTGATCTGTGTATTTTATCAATAAAGAATTCTATAATGGGAGAATTCTATAATTACCCAATATAATAATTTTATATTAGGTATCTCCTAAATGATTTTTCCAATTATGATATTTTATTACTTAGAACAGCTTGAATTATGCATTAATAATACATCCCAACTGAAAGATCAATTAATAAAGATTTTTAACTATGATTAATGAAGTTCATTGTAAGATTGACAGTAGACTGATCATCAAACTGATATTTGATTTTTTTAAATATAAATTTGGTGATATTTGAGCATAATTTATATTGTCACTGACTATTGACTCATTTATTGAAGAAAATTTTTCAATAAATTTTTCCTCTGTGATCCTTGTCTTGAATTTTTGTAGTGATGTTTTACAATTCCATCAAAAAGAGAGAATTTTTTTATTTTATTACGAAATCCCAATTTGGCAGTGATGTTATTCAGTTGGAATGATTTCATGACATGCACTCTTGAAGGTAAAACCATTTTGTTTCTTACAAGCCATTTTTGAAAGATTGAATCGGGAATATATTTTTACCCTTAACTAAATACCCAATAAATAAAAAAAATAGGAAATAAGAAGAAATAAAGAAAAGGTTTGGATTAGATTCTTTACAAAATACTGTCCTATATAAAACCCCACAAAAATAATCCATTGATCAGATCAGGGCCTGAATAATAAAATATCAAAAGTCAAAAAATCTTTTGGAGACATCCAGTATGTGTATCTTTTGATTTATAAATTTTCAATTTAATAAAGAGCATAAATCTATACCATGATGTAGGATCCATAATAACAGTTTTTGTATGTTCAGTTGTTTGAATCAAACAAAAACAATGAAAATTATATTAATTTTTATATTAAAAATGAAAAAGGAAACAAAATTATATAATGAAATCCTTCCTCTAAATTATTTAAATGTAATCTCAACTGAATGGAAAAAGGAATAAGACATAAAATAATATAACTATGGGAAAGAGGAAAAAAACAAAAAAGAGAGAGAGGAAGAGGAATCTCTCTAAAATTGGAAGGGTAGAGGGAAAAAATAAGTCTTCAAAAATAATAAGAGTGAAAAAAAAAGCCCCTAGGAAAAAAAAGGAAAAAAGGAGGCAAAAGAAATAAGGAACTAAATAAAAAATTAAGAACAAAAAAATTAAGAAAAATATAAAAAACAAACTATAAAATGTGTTTAGCAGGGTTACAGAGTTGGAGTCAAGAGTTGGGGAGTCGGACATTTTTGAGTGGAGTCAGAGCCGGATTTTTAAACTGCTTGGAATTAGGAGTCGGAGTCGGATTTTTTTAAAGGTGGAATCGGAGTCGGATCGCTTGCCATCTAACTCTGCAACCCTGGTGTTTAGAACAGAGAATCAATATTCCTCAAGAAAAACCAGATTGCAGTCTTTGCTTCCAATTTTCAAGTAAGCTTATCATTCTTCCTTCAAGTACAATCTGACTGAGAAAAAGCATCCCCAATAGATAGAATGGTTAATATATTGACTTTGTTCCATTTTCAATACAGTATTTCTAGTATAAAAAATCTTTTCTAATTTTCTTATAGTATATCTTTCATTTCTTTGTTTCCCCAAATTCTGGATTTCTTGTGCCATGGAATTACTGTGAATAATTGATCATTGATCAATTATCCACAGTTATTTCTTTAAATCAATGATTTCTTTCCAATTTTCTTCATTGATTATATCAGATATATCAAATTTATTCTTTGTGCTATTAATTTTATGCTAAAATTCACTTTCACTAAAGAATCCAGTATCAAATCTGGTATTTAGCATATACAGATAATTTGATTGTATATATAATATATTAATTGCATTTTTCCAAAGGTTTTATAACTATATAACACTATTTAACTTTATAAAACAATGATTACACATTATTCCAGATATATAAATTCTAATATAATTTTATCTATACATAAATTTGAAAAATGACTATTGTTGCTTTATTAGAAGATGCTAAATCTAATCAATGTAATGATTTTAAATCAGTAAATTATTTTTGTGTATATTAGTTTTTAAAAACAATTACCATAATAAAATCTATAATTAAAGAATTTTTAATGAATATAATTGATACTATCTTCCTAAAATTGCATTTACTTTTGCCAATAATTTAACAATGAAAATTTTTGAGAATTTCATGAATTTAAGAGAATATTTGATGAAAACTTGAATATTTTTAACTAATAAACAAAACTACAATGATTAGTAAGTTTATTGCCTTATCACACTTAAATTCAAAGATCACTTGGCACTTAGTAGCTCTGATATTCATTGTTGAATGGCAAATAATAGATTAAACAAGTAATATCTATTGTAAACTAATGCATTATAGTATATATAGTGTACATAATTATATTTCTAGTACTGCTTTTGCTTTTGTTCTTTAACATCAATAGTTATAATGACAGTAACTTTCTGGTATCAAGACCAATTGAAAATTTTAAATTGGAATTAATGGAAAATGAGTTTCTGATTTATGAATTTTCACTTAATGAAGTTTTTAAGATTCCAACAACATTTGTAAATCAAGGAGTAGCTGTATCATAAATTATGCATAATGATATTGAAGATATGATTAGATTAATCTTAGTGTACAATATTTTCAAATAAATAGATAATATTGCTGTTTGTAAATTGTATAAAATTATTCTTAATACTGATTTTGTGAATTTTTATTAATAGGATAGCTTAATGAAAAATATTTTATTAATTAAAAGTAATGACTACTTACCACAGCAGGTGAAGGCACATGTATACTTGCAACAGAATGTGGTCTTACACGGTTTGCCAAATGGCAAAGAACAACTCCATCCATCAATGCTGATCCTAGATCTTCTGGAAGTGTTACTTTTAATTTGGCCTCTATGATCTAAAATAAATGTTATATATGTACTATTTGTAATTATTATATGTTTTAAATTATATTGATGGTTTTAATTATACATTAGAATTAGAGATTCAAATCATAAAATTCCAAATATTTAAATATGCTTCTACTAATAAATAATACAACAGCCTCTCAACATTTATGAATTCACATATTCATGAGATAGCTATAAAATTTGAATTTTTCAAAAAGTCCTATCAAATGAAATTCATAATAAACTGTTGCAAAAACATTTTACTGAGGAAATGACTATTATCTCAAAATGTTACTAATATTGCATTAAAAGCATTTGGATTTTTTGTAATTGATAAGGTCTTAATTGATGCAAGTAGTAGAGCAATAATATTTAATTTGGAATTGAAGTTATAACAGGATGAATTTGAAATATAATAATTCTTATAAAAAGAGAATCAGTATGTATAATATTTGATTTAGTGTAACTACACTGAATAGTTGTTTATTAAAAGTGAAAGTAAGATTACAAAAAAATCAATTACACTTACACATCGTAAATGATCTATCTGCTTTTTTTCTTCCTTAACTTTATCTATTTCTCTTCTGGCTGTAAAGGATGGATTTATCATATCAATCTGTTTCTGTGGAGATTTATAAACTGAAATAAACAAAATGAAATATCTACACTATTTCAAATATTTCATTAATCTATAAATTGAATTTTAGTTTCAATTTTCTCATAACGTAATAAAAAAAATATAATAAATATAGTATAAATTCATATGCTATAATACAACAGTTTACAATGATTAAACTATCAAAATGAAGTATGTTGTCTTTAATATTACATTTCTGCATATACAACACTGAATGTATAATCTGATTCTGGAGCTACCAGATAGCAATTTTATCGTACTAGTGCAATTTTTGTCTACTCTATAACTATAAAATATTTAGTTAAAATGTGTCAGGTCACAATGCTAGGGCTGCTTAAAACCCCCTTTACTACTGCTAAGGTATGTTGTGGAAGTTGTATGATAAAATTATCTACAAATGTTTCTATATATAAGTGTGAAATGAGTGTTAACTTGATTAACTTTTTAATAGCTTTAATTTTCTAACTTTTAAATCACATTTTATTTTCATATCATCATCTACTGACATCTTATTATTGTTAGTTATGATGACATTCAAAATGGCAAAATTTGCTACTGAATATCAAACAGAAATGTAGAGAAAGAAAGAATCTATTGAATTACACACAGATGATAACATCTGAGAGTAGATTACCATTTATATTATGTCAATGACAATTTCAAATAGTTTTATCTTTAGTAATTACTATCAATAAAATCACAAGGCCGGAATTTTTATAAAGTTGGAATATATATCAACAGACCATCATTCAGTCAAACAATTATATGTAGCATTATTATGATGCCAATCAAAAGGAAGATATTAAAATTCAGTATCTAGAAAACTGTGAGGGATAGGAATTTGGGTTGGATATGGTGTGTCATTCCTCATTTCTAAATCTCCAGTTTTTTTTTAGTGTTCAATCTAAAGGAAAAAAAGAGAGACAGAAAAAGGAATTTGGAGGGGAGAGAGAGAGAGACACACTGATAGGAGAAATATGATAATATATTATATAATCATATCATTAAACCCGTGGATTCTTGTCCTCTATAAGAATCAATCATGATGAAATAATAGACACAGGTATTGGGTAAAATTAATGAGAAAACAACATCTAAAACAATAAAAGAAAAACATCGTTCCTTTTCCCGAGAAGGTGAAAGACAAAAGTCAGTGTTATAAGAGTGCATATTTAAGACTCAGGTTGGATTGGAGGTGCAGTTGTCCTTACATGAGTCTTACTCGGAGACAGATTTGGGGAAGTCGAAAGTTGGTAAAAGATTCAGAAGTTTAACCTTTATCAATTGGAAGACTTCAAACTCGCTAACAATCAGTAGTCATCTTTGCCAACATAACTTCAAGGAATCCAACACGGCATGTTAACTGCTATGTTGCCGCTCTAGTATGTGTGTTTCTTATTTATTCTTGTTAACTGCAAACTAAAGACTGTTGTGTGCAATGCCTATTGGCCACCAAACAGAATGACTAGTGATTTATTCCATCCAAGCACAGGTATTTATTCTCCGATGCATCAATGTTAAGCTAACGTTGCAAACTTAATAATGTAAAGAAATATCTCGTTTGAATACAAGGAAGTTATTGTTTTATTTAAACCATAGTCTCTGTGTCGTAAAGTCTAGCCTCATCACCAGTTCTTACCTGCAATGTGCCATTCACTGCAGCAAGCCTAACTCCTGTCAATTTCGTCATCAGTCACGCACACTTCACAAAACTGATCAAGAATGCTGTATGAAAAGTTTGTAATTTTTATTTTCATGAAAAGTTTAATTAACCTTTTTCTATGTTCAGAATATAAATGATGCCAACTAAAGGTGATGAAACAGAGATACAACTTACTAAGCAAGGCAAAGCAAATGTAGTGGAGGGTTGAGATGCCTTAGATGACTAGGAAAGCTCTTAGTTTTTAATATATTCCTTTATTATATAAAAATTAATTAATTATATTTATTGAAATTTTAGCAAATTACATTTTGGAAAATTGTATTTTTAAATAAATTTAAATTTAAGAAAATGAAATTAAATCTATATTTTTTTTTTAATTAGAAATAATGTCTACATTTCTTTCTTAAAACAGAACAAAAAATTATATATATAGTCTATGTTTAAGTGTCTATCTTGAACCTCTCTGTCTTGAAACCCTTGATATGTGGAAAAAAAAATTTTTTTCATGCACTTTCAGCATTAAACCAATGTAATTTCAATAGTTATCTTGAAGTATTTTTTCAAAACCCTTGCTATCTCGAATTAGTTTATAATTTTTGTGCTAGAGAAATTAAAAATGCTTACAAATTTTCTCTCACTTTCGGAATTTAAACAAAGGATTTAAATTTAACAAAAAAACATAAATGTGCTACCGATAACCAGAACAGAAACTTTTTTGCGCATGCTCGGAATACTGAACATGCTATACAGTAGTTTCGTTTTCTAAGTTTCACTTCTAATTATTGATATGGTTTTGTCAGTATGATTGTGTTTATTCAGTGATATTTTCAACCTTTGGTATATAAGATGCAGGAGTATTTAGATTCTAATTTTCACAGAAAAAAGTGTCTTATAAAGTATTAAAAACAATGGCGTTATCATTGACATAAAAAGCTTTATTTAAAATTGAACATTGATATCTCGAAAACTCTTTATATCAAATTTTTTTTGTTCCCTTGAGTTCTACTGTATTTATATATATTTCAGTAATACAGCATTTTGAAATGTAATGTTTTCTTTTAGGCCTACCTGTACTTGATTTTGAATTTTCCTCAACAGAAATGATATATTATTTTTATTTTAAAAATATATGTCATTCAGGATGAAGCAAATTTAATCGTTTAAATGTGCTGTTAGCTTGGCTAAGATTGAATTAAAAATTTCACACATTTGTAAATTTTAAATATAAATAAAATTATTGTATAAAAATTATACATTTTTGAATTGATTAAATTTTCTAAAACTTCGTATAAGATTAAAAAAAACATTTATCAATATTACCTTCTCAGTTTATAGAATAGACTAACAATAATTTATATTTATGTTGAAATTGGAAAAAGTTGATAATTATTTGATTACTGCCAGAAAATAATTTTAATTAATATATTTCATCAAAAAAACTGATAACTAAATAAGTACTGAATGTTTTTTAAATTGAATAACAATAGATGTAGTCAATTATAAACTTGTATAAAGATATTATTTTCAAATGATAACAATATATAATACATTAAATGCATTAAACTTTTTCTTATTCATAAATGTTAATATATATATATGTTTTCAAGACTGAAAATAATATCAAAAATCGCAGTTAGAAAGATAGTAATATATGCAATAGATATTTTCAATATTCATAATCATATTATTATGTAAGACCCAACTTATCATTCAATAATCGAATTTTTTTTTAAATATGAATTTTGCCAAAGATTATTTCATTGAACAAAAGTATAATTAAATCTTTCATGTAAATATATTCAGATATTATTTTTTTATAATACTAAATTTAAATTGAACACAAATATATCTAGTTTAAAGCAAATAATATGAAAAATTACTTTTTTTTTATTATTTTCATCATCACTGTATATATCTACATTTGGTGTTTGCATATTCTATTTTGAATTTATTTTATAAAATTATAATTTCATTATCATCTTTGATATTTATATTAATGTAGAAATATTTAATGTGTTTCTATTTTCAGGCATTAAATGAGACTGGAATTCATCATTTTAAACTTCTCCACTTACTAGCTCGTTTAGCTCTTGTATTTTTTATTCCAATTTGGCTTATTATTGATGTTAGAAAAATGATGAATGATGATACTTTTGTAAGATTTATTACTATTTATAAAGAACAAAATATATATTTTTAAATAGTTAAACATTCTTTTTATTTTTATTTTTAAATTTTCAGCTTCAAAATACAGATAAATTTGTAGTATTATTTCTGCTATTTTTGGATGGAATTTGCAACTTTGTACAAAATATTGTAGCATTTAGTGTATTATCTTTGGTGTCACCATTAACTTATTCTGTTTGTAATGCCACAAAAAGAATCTCAATTATCACAGTATCTCTCATTCTACTTCGTAATCCTGTTACATCTCTTAATTTCTTTGGAATGATGCTGGCTATTTTAGGAGTATTATGTTACAATAAAGTAAGTTTTATAAATGAAAATATATATTTAAAATAAAATTAGTGTTACATTGCTTAATTTATTCATAATTAGTACAGTTTTTATATTAGAAAAATATTTCTTGTGATTGTCAAATTTTTTCATTTAGTTTTTATTAAATAAAATTAAATTGATATATTTTTAATAAATTTTTTAAATTTTATTTAAAAATTCATTCATTTTATTTGTAAGTAAAACATCAAGAACCAAATATAAAAAACATTTAAATTTTTAGGAGCAATTTTTTATTATCCAAGTTATATACCTGTTAATTTCAAAATTTTTATGTTATTCTGATAAAGGATGGTGGCAATTCAGAATTTTGAAAAAGTTGAAATCTTTAATATTATTTGTTTCAAATCATAATATTAGCATTCATGTGCAATTATCTTTTCATAAAAAAAATGGCCTTAATTATTATTCATCATCAGTAATATTTCAGCAGCACTATAGGAATAATGAAATATAAACAATTGCAATAGTAATCAATAAATTGCAAATCAAAATTTTGCAATTGTAAACATTTTTATACATTTATATTTTAATTATAGTGAATAAATTACAAAATTTTATATAAATTTTCAAAATAGAATCCTACACAAATGAAATGCTGGTTTATTTTCAGTTAAATAATAAAATTTTTGTTTCCAATTCTTTGAAGCATATACCTTTTCTTGAAAATTAGCATTAGATAACTTTTATTTACTATATCCATCATATTAGATTCCTATTTTTATAAAGTTTTTCTATTCCTAATAAGTGATAATCCAATCAAAGATTTTATTACTTATTTACGAAATTCAATATTTTGATAGTTATCTTAGGTTTTACTTTTTATGAAAATATATACAATCTATATATTATCTCTTTCTTCTATTTTTATGATGATAAATATAAAACAGCCCAATGTAGGTAGAAATGTATGATAATTATCACTTAACTAAGCATACATTTCTACCTTCAATTATTCCATACATTTTCAAGCTGAAAGTGCTACCATTTTTTCAGAAAAAATAGCAGCAGTTTCAGCTTGAAAAAATCCTCCTCGGCAGAAATACAATTTATAAATTGTATTTTTAAAGCTTGTTTTAATTTGGCGTTTTCAAGCTAAAAGTGCTACATTTTTTTTTCCCAAGTAATAAGTAAATGTACATTTAAAATACCTATATTAGCTGTTTGCATTTGTTATTATATATGCAGTCATTCCCCACTGTACTTGATTCAGAAACTAAGGATATTATTTGAAATAATATAGAGAGTTTTTTATAATTCAGTTTGATTTGATACAATGTTCTTAAAGAATCATTAGAATAATTCAGGCTGAAAAACAAATGATTCAATAAGAAATAGAAAAAAATGTAAATGAAACTTAAGTTAAACAAAAGAAATTAATAGTCAATACAGATTTAAAGAATTTACCTAAAATCTGACAGACTCCATAATTAAAACTTCCATATATTTTATTCAAATCTATTAAATAATTAGCTATTATGTCATCAAATAAAGATTTTTTATTTAAAATCATAATACTATATATGGTTACCCAAATTTAAACTCAATCAAAATTCAGAAAAAAGTAGGAGACAAATGCAGATATTTAATTGTTTTTCAATATAGTTCCTATATAAACTCAAGAGTTCATAAAATAAAACTTATTGTATACACCAAGATCTCACTTAGCATCAGAAATGCAGTCTTCAAAAAACAATGCAGACTGAAACATGAAAATTATTTCAATTTGTATTAATAAATCATTGAAATATGGAAGCAAGAGAATTGGCACTACTATTTTTAACAAATAGAAAATATGTGAGAGGCATGAGTAATATGTACTGTACAGTATATTTCATATTTAGAGCAGATATTGAACAACACAGTATGCTGCTACTAAAGAAAGAAGAATTTTATCCATGGTATAGAGAATAAAATATATAATGATGTGTGTATCTCTTCTACTAGATGCCATATTGATGACATAAAGCAGAGTGAAATAACTTACTTATTCACTGCAGATTCAATAAATTAAATTAAATAAAAGTGTATTTAGATAAAAATAATTTGATGTAATTGTTTATTTGTAAAATTTCATTATGCCATACTGTGATGTATTTGGTTGAACTAACAGCAATAAGTTAAATGTCAGAAATACAACTTTGTCAATTACTGAAAGATGGAAAATATTAAGATAAATGGATTTTGTTTATATTTATATATTTTGGCACAGAAGTATGCACAAATGTATTGGGAATGGTAAGTGAACCACAATGTGAATCTCTGTGTTGCCAAAGAAAAAACAATTCCTGGAATAATGCAAATGCAGAGTTTTTGACTCAAAGCAAGAAGTTATCTTAATTATTTCTTAGCACAACTTTGAAAAAACAAATTGAAATGACTCAAAGTGATGTTTGGGTGTATATCCAAGTATAAGCCAATTGTCCTAGTTCATCCATTAAAATATGGTAAAAAGTTGATACTTGTGGATAGCAAGACCTACAAAATTTTCAAGAATTAGAACATTATAGCATCATTGAAATAAATGGCTAATTCTTATATAATTTTAAAAACTTTCCAAATCAAATTCATAATCAGAATAAATAAGAACATTTAGATAAAAAGAAAAAAAAAAACAGACTTATAGTATTAAAATATCATGATGCAATGTAAAGAGAAAACTGGACATGGAACAGGACACAATCATGTTGCATTATATCCAGTCACATCTCCCAGCAATACAATTTTATTGAAGTATTTATTCAACATAAAATATCATAAAAATATTTTTAATATTTAATATCATTTCTGAATCTCAACAAAAATATTTAAAAAATTTAAACAATAGAAAAATCAGAAACAAACATGCAATGGAAATTTTGCTGCAACTGATGGAAGTTGGAGAGCTAATCAGCATGCACACAATTGAAAGCAGCACATATTTGATGTCTGAAATCAATGAAAACAATCATCCTATATTTACTCTATGAACTAATAAGTTCAGTTAATTTAATAAAGTAACATTAGAAAATATACAAATTGTCAATTGTAAATATCAGGAAATATTGCATTTTCATTTAATATTAACTGAGATCGGAAGAGCGGTTCAGCAGGAATGCCGAGACCGATATCGTATGCCGTCTTCTGCTTGAAAAAAAAAAAATAGTTGATACTGTTGGTTTAAATGTTTTTGCGTCAACGTTTCTTCAATAATGGAATATCAGCATTAAATTTTGTATTTATTTAAGTACAAACATTTATATATACTATATCTGTGTACTTTTAATAATAGAACTGAGAATGAATAGATATTTGTTAGGAATAAATATGACAGATCTCACAACTGCAAAAGGATGTGTTATTAGTGCAAACAGGATACAATATGACTACTTTATATATTTTTAATTCTATTTGTATAGTATCTGATACTATACAAAGACATGAAAATATTAATTTATAAATGTAGTCATCCATATCATATATTTTAAATATAATTGGCAAGATCATGATCTTTTTTAGAAATAAATACAGTAAATCATTAGGCTAGCACAAAAACATTCACAAAAATCTTCCTAACTTTTAATTGGCCTATATATAAGTTGACATTCTCTTTTCAAAAATTTTTTGGCTTATATTAAAATATATATGGTAAAGTAAATTCTAATTTTTCATCTAAAAATACCAATGAATTCATTAGAAAACTTTCTAATCTCAAATTTGAAAGACCAGAGATTTGCTAGCTTAATGTTATAAATAATGTTGTTTATACTAATAACTAACATTAAAATTTTAATAAAATTAATTAAATTCATTTTATAAAATAATTATTTCATTAGGCAAAATTAAATTCTACAAGAAAAGAAACAGCATTAGAATGAGATTTATAATTTTTTAATCTAAGGTTGCAAAAAGAGCCATGATTGAAAAATACAAAAATTAAAAACATTGAAAGCATGTAAATAATTGTTTCACCATTTATGACAACAACATCACCATATTAAATTTCATTTTGGATAGAAAAAATTTACTAGGCAGAAATCTTAAATTTGAAAGAGTACCAGAAAAAAATCATCCTAAAGCATATTTTGATATTTTTATTATGTAAATAAAAATATAAAATAAATAAATAAAAATAAATGTCTAAATAAGTAAGTTTTTAATCTCCTACTTTTGTGTTTTAGTTTATTTCATTTTTATTATATGGGCCGTTTATTTTGAAAATGGTGTAAGTCCATTTTTTTAAAACAATGAGATATTACACAAATAAAAAGTTTACACTAAATTAATGTAACATTTCAGTTTTTTTAAAAAATGGACTTACACCACTTTCAAAATAAACGGTCTATATTTTCATGTATTCAGTGTTGACATTCAATGCAAAACTATAACTTCCATATCATGACCAAAAACCATTAAATAACATCTTCAATCTTAAATATTTAAAATACGAAAAACTGCCAAAATTCAGATAATGAAAAATTTCTTAAAGAAAAAGATCTTAAATGATGATCATCTTTTAAAAATTGTCAACCTCTGGTAAAAAATTTTTTTAAATAAAGATTTAATATAAAAAATATAAAAAAATTTTAAAATTTTTTATATTAAATCTATAGATCTATAAGATTGCTATAGTCTCTCTTAAATAAAAAATATTTGCAAATATCTTCAACAATCATTAATTAATTTTTAATCCAATTATACAATAAAATAAAATGAATAGCATGAACTTAATATAGTTCAAAAACATATTTAATAATAGTTCTAGCAGTTGCAAACTCTAATGTAACTGCTAGAACCATTTGATTACATAGGAAAACAATCACAACACTCACTACAAAGAACACAAATGAACCATTAAATTAAAATACAATAATTTACCTGTTTGTATTTATTGTCAAAAATTTAATTATATTTTTAATATAGAAAACAACCTTAATGTTAAAGAGAGAAAAATCATTACATTAGAAAAATTAAAAAAAATTTATCATTAAAAATAATTTAATGAATTTAAAAAAAGATAAATATACCTCAACAGTTGGAATAGAATCATTTCCTCACAGTATCATATAATACTATACAAATGCATTGACTAATTATTAAATAATTCCAACAGTTTCCTTTCTAATTTTCTAATCCAATATCAATCCAATGCTACTTTCTGACATTTTATCCAATTTTTGTTTATTTTAAAAATTAATTAATAGATGCTAGCAATAGATCAGTACTGTCAATTCTTATTTCTTCTCTTTTAATAGTGTTCATTTACCTATTTTATTGATTTTTTTTGTTGCTTTCTTTGAGAAATCATGTATTGGTTTTCTTATATAAATTAATTTTAAAACTGCTAAATAAAACTGAACAGGAATTTTTTCCAAAATGCATTTTTTGTATGAATATTTTAATAATTTTTTTTTTTTAAGTTTATCTCCACTGCAGATTCCTCCTCCTAATCTCTGTCACTATTGCAAATATATTTAACAGCTTAAGAGTTTCCACAGCCTATTAATAATAAATAAGCTTAAAACAATTATATTAGGAAATGATTTAGTTATACTGAATTCAAAGATCTTGAAGACTACTCAATATTTTATCTAAATTTTCCAATTGTTATGAGAAACCATTAATCTATTACAACAATCTATAAAAAATATCAGTAAAAAATTCTGAATATGTAATAATATAAACTATATTGTTTCTAATAAAATATTATATATGTATATAAAACAATTAAAATAAATAAAATATTAAATTTTATTTAAATTAAGACTAATCATTGTTCAATAACATAAATTCAGAGCATCAAATATAAAGCTGTGAAAATTTCTCACAATATTCTAAAAGACAAATGGTAATTATCAAAGCTTTCCAACTAACTAAATGCCAGATAACAAAAATTTGTCTATATAACGATTCAGAAAAAGCTGGATTCCAAATTATAAAGGGAATGAAACAAACTGCTTAAGATTAAAGAAAATGAAGAAAAGGATTTATAGACTATTCAGTCCAACAATGACTACAATAAAGAAATGATACAAATACAATTATTATAATATATTTGTAGTTTTTCAGGATATAATTATCCTGAAAATAAACTTAACTTTGAAAAATCAAAACTATTAACAAAACTTTTAAATCTTTTCAGAAAAATAATCTTTATTTTGGATAATATATTTTAAATATGCTCTCTATTCCATCTTAAGACTTGTTGACATCAAACTTATACAAAAAATTTAGTTACAATAAAGTGCAAGTATCACCAATGCAAATAATTTAAATACAAAATATCAATCTACATAACTATTTTTATTTCTTATTTTTCCTTTATTATTTGATATTTTTATTTTAATCAGATGTTCTTTCATATAATTAAAAATCTTTTAAGATTTAAATATTCAAAATCACTTACTTGAGTGATGAGTTCCATTAGATATCCTCATACTTCCTATTTGTGGATTCAAAGAACTTCCCTTAAAAGAAAATGATAAAGGAATAAAAATAAAATAATATATATAAATGTAGTTAATTCTTGATAATTCACTAAATTCAAAATTAAAAGTTGCAAATAGTTTATTAATAAATGTCATATTATTATATGAACTTCCAGTATTGTTATAGGATTCACAAAATATCAAGAACTAATATAAAAATCATTACTATTGTATAAAATCATCATCTATATATAATTATCAATTTGAAATCTTCAATTTAATTCTATATTGAAATTACTGAATTCCTAAAATTTACATGATTACAATAAGTAGAATGTTATATCAATTTTTATATGATAATTAAAATATGATCAAATAAATATCAATCTATAAGAATTGACTGTATATATCATGATCAAGCAGGAAAAAAGTACTAAATCAGCTCTTTGTAAAATTTTTCTTACAAAAAAAATTTCCTACATTCATTTTTGTTCATCTCTCTGATGTTTGATTCTCAAGAAATTTGTGGATAGATATCCACAAATATTTTGAAAATCAATCATCAAAGAGAATTCAACTTTTAGAAATTATTCTTTATTATCCAAGCTATGTGTCAATTTTGAGAAAATTAAGTGATTTTGTGACAAAACTATGGAGATTTAAACAGTAATTTAACAGTAATTAAACCAAACTGTAAATTCTATTGGATTCAATGAAAACAAGCTGATCCATCCCATCAATTATGTAAGCATCAGATATTCAAACTAGGAAACAATACTACATTAGACAGTTTGACATTTCATATTTGTGAAAAGAGAGATGCCCTGGATCTCACAGAATATTTAAAAATTGAATTAAATATTTTGCACTGGTAACTTCTAAAGATTTTAAATATTAATTACTTATTAATTCTATTCATTCTATCCACATAAAATCTAAAAACCAATATACAAATATAATGTTATTGGAAACTGACTACTAAAATAAATGTTTATAATGTATCAGAAATAATTTAATAAAATTATCAAATAAATATTTCTTAGTTGCTTTTACTATACTACATTATTAATAATTCACTGATTTGAACTACCGTATTTGCCGGCACATAAGACGCACCCTTTTTTTTACACACATTTTTGAAGGATAAAACTTTATTACTGATCATTATAATGAATTTACAGTATTTTAAATATAAAGTAATACAAACAGCAAATACTTTCTGCAAATACCCAATCTATCTGGGAAAGAACACCTTTTAATCTTCTTCGTCAAGACCCAGACACTCATCTCCAGAGTTAAATGAAGAGTCACTTGAAACCTCTTCTAAATCAGCATCTGAGTCCTCATACAACAAATTGTCCTCTGTACCATCCATTGCATTACTAATGCCACATTTCTTAAATGATTTAACCACTGTCTCTGTTTTCACAGCATCCCATGAAGCTTTGACCCATTCACAAACTTGAGAAATGCTAGGCCCAGCTGTGATCGTCGATGAAAGCGCATGCGCATTCATTGAACTCTACGTAACTAATATTCCCACACTCCGCAAGGAAACAAGAAAGAAATCGCATAACTCCGAATAGAGGAAATTTCCAGAAATGAATGTAATCAAAAACTGAGTATCGGCGTATAAGACGCACCCCGTTTTTCAGACCTATTTTCAAAGAAAAAAAGTGCGTCTTATACGCCGGCAAATACGGTATATTGACATTGATAAATTTATATTTTGACAGCAATTATAAGATATTATAGATTATATTTATAGAATTTTAAATAAATAATTGAAGAAAAACTAAAATTACTATACCTTCATATAAGATAAAAATGCATCTTTTTGAGTTTGTTTCCACTTTTCATCAGAATCATCTATAATATTATTCCCATCACTTATCAAATCATGCTGATTCTTCTCCTTAAAAATAAAAACAGTGCTTTAAATAATTAATTATTATTATAAACAGACACATTTATTTATAACTATATTTATAAATTAAAATTTTACTCATTTAATAAGAACTTACTGATAAGGAATGACATGGGAATGATAATAGCTGCTGACTTGAATTCGTTGAACTTAAGAAAATTTAAATATAAAACTATTAATAAAGACTAATCAAAACATTTAGATTATTGATATTATTTATGATTTTGGAATAATATATATATTAGAGTAAAAAGTTACTGGTAATTAAAAAAACCAAGAAAATTTCAATTTTTAAATGTTCTCATTTATAATAAGCAAATTGTAATAAATATTCAATAAATTATAATTCATAGGGTTTAATCAAAAATTGTGTTTCTAATGATCTTTGAAAATAATTTTATTCCAAATTATTTTTGTTTTGGAAAAAAAGATTCTCTCTCTAGGTCAAGCATTGAAGGGTTCTTAATATAATTATGTTAACTATATTAGATTGTTTCTCATTCTTTTTTCGTAATCTCTTTCCAACTTTTATTAATTTTTTCATTATCTAATTATATAATTAAAAATTTATATTTATACTACTAAAATTATCTTAGTTTCTTTGCATTGTTTTGGTATTAGATGAATATATCTGAAAGTGCTTTAAAATAAATAACTTTTTTCAGTTTTTATAAATAGTTACTTTTGTATTTTTAATTGGAAGATTATATGAAAGTGAATTTGTATATGCAGAAAAATAAAAGCTTCCTATAAATTGAAGAAATGAAAAGGATTTGCTGTTTCTAGTACAGAAATACATTTGTTCATATATAACTATATAAACAACTTATAGCAATACAGTGCCATGATTTTTATTATTTCTATTCTTTATGATTGCATTAAAATTTAAAATTGTATTAAAATTATATCCTGATTTCAGAGAATATAAATTTGTTTAAAAATGAGGATGCATAGTTCTTAAGTTATTTTAAATTAAACAATATAAGTCAATACACCATTCTAAGCAAACTTTATACAGGGGATTAAACCATTACCAATTAACTAAATGAATCTAGCCAAACTCCCCCTGGCGGATAAAGTCTATATTAAATTTTCTAAACGATTATTTTTTTAAATTTAAGCTACGGTGCCACCATCTATTGGATTAATAATCTAAATTCTAAATTAATTAATTATTAATCCAACAGATGGTGGCACTGTAGCTTAAATTTAAAAAAAATAATCATTTAGAAAATTTAATATGGACTTTATTCGCCAGGGGGAGTTTGGCTAGATTTGTTTGGTTAATTGTCAATACACCATTTTCCTTTATAACTTTTATATTACAATAATTGTTTACAATTTTATATTACTCTAGTTTTTAGTAGTTTATATTAATGATGTATAGCAAAATGATCTACACTATCAAAAATCAATCATATATGATTACAAAATATTAAAAAAATTATTTTAAATTTTACAAAAAATTTGTGCTGATTATTTACTCTATACAATTCATTTTAATTAATTGATTTTATTATTTTAGAAAAATCAACATGTTATTAGATATTAACAGATGCAGGATATAAAATATGTATCTTATTGCATAATATGCAAATCAATCCAATTAAACTTTTAAATGATAAATACTAATAGTATAAGAAGAATTCAAATTTAGATTATAATTTGGATCATCTGTCCAAATAACTATGCATGCACTGCAACCAAAGCAGTTATATGAAGGGTTGGCATCTCCCTGATCTTGAAGCTGCTGTTAAGAAATTAACTTATATAAGTTACAGTAATGAGTAAAGTGAAGTTCATCCAAGTGTGAAACAATGTATCATCATCAAATTTCTTATCAAAAGAGTAAAACCATTTGAAATTTGCAAAAGACTGAATGCACAATTTTGTGAAGCCACATTGTCTGACATAAGCATTTATAATATAAGGTTTTCAAAGAAAGGCAATTAGTATGTCAAAAATAAACTTCATTCACATTGCCCAAGAACACTGACAACAATAGAGATGGCTGAGCAAGTTGATGCAGTTATTCATGATGATTGATGCATAACAGCATTGCAGGATATTGCCTCAATTTTGAATATCAGTATTGACAATGTGAATAGCATTATGAATGTGCCAACTACAATATTGAAGGTCTGTACTTTTTGGATTACTCATTTGCTAAATGACAAACCCAAACTGATAAGACTGCCTTATGCCATGCATTATTGGAGAGATATGACAGGGAAAACATTTTTATAATTGTCACCACAGATGTGACCTGGGTGCATTACTTTATGCCAGAAACAAAAAGAATTTCAATGCAATAGCATCATACTGTCACCTAAACCTAAACGAGTGAAGATCATTTTCTCAATGGGAAAGTTGACTTCATTATATAGTCATCCGCTTATAAGGTCATCCCACATATAGGGTTGTTTGGAAAGTAATTTCATTTTTTTCATGAAAATGAATGGCAATTTTTTTTGTAGTATATAAATATTTTATTTAATTATATATTGATCATTTTGGTCCAATACATTTTTCCATCTTTCTGGTAATAACATGATTCCATGCTCATAAAACTTCTGATCTTTCCTCGAAAAAAAATTGAACTAAGTGATTTTTGACATTCTCATTTAAACTAAATATTTTGCCATCTAAAGAGCTCTGTAAAGACTGAAATAAGTAACAATCAGAAGGTGCCAGATCTGGCAAATATGGTGGATGCAGTAGCACATGAAAGTGAATTGAATGTATACACAACCAATTAAAAGAATTTTTTCACATAGAATACAAAGGAAATTGGACAAATGGTGCCTATGCATTTCAAAGTAGGGTGACTACATTAAAAAATGATGGCATCAATATTTGTAAACAGTTTGTTTTCTTTATAATTTATAAATTATATTTGAACACACCTTGCATAGATATGCATGCTATGTAAAATGTGAGTTTGAATCTTTGTTTTTTCTACAGAATCAATCAAATCATTAAAATTAGTTTGAATAAATAAAATCATTAATTAGTAAAGTATTTTAAATTAAAAAGTAAATTTTGAATTATCTAAATATGGATTTGATAGTATTTTAAAACAATTGTAATATTAAAGTTTTTAAAAACTTACTTAAGGCATTTATCAGAAGGTATTTGCTTATATATTCCATCAGTCATTTTTTTATATTTAAAATTATCACCAATTTGTCTGGATGTTTGTGAATAAACAGGAGAATTATTCGGATTACATGGATCTTTTTTGATAACTGAAGCTTTAGAAGGACTTAAAAAAATATTTTTAAAAAAATTATTATTAAAATATTTTGATAAATTAAAAATAAATTTTTATCATTACCTTCTTTCTTGTAGTTTTCTAGCTTCCTCTCTTTGTTGTTCTAATACTTTTCTTGCCATTCTTCTATATTCATCCCTTGATTGCTCATAATCATCCTCTGCAATGATTTGGTCTTTTTGAGCTTCCTATAAAAATATTCTTAAAATTAATATTGATCAATAGATCTCAGTATAAGATTTAGGAAAAGAAAAATACTTTCTTTTATAAAAACTTCTTCCATATTAATCTCACTAGTTGGACTTAATGTGCTTGGTGTACTAATGCTACTAAGTCCATTTGGAGAATCACTGTTTATATTGGGTAATGCTGAAGAAGTAATAGTATCAGAACTATTATATAACCATTCTCTTTCTTGTCTTCCTTTTGTAAGTGCAGCAGCTCTGAATGCAAGATGATGTGAATCATCTATATCTCCATTCATCTATTAAAAGTAATAATCAATATGTTTTCATATCAAGAAGCATTTAATTTTTAAATATCAAGCATGGCTATAATATTGAAAATTATCAATACATATTAAATATGAAACTATAAAAATGAAAATTATTATTATTATCATTATTATTATTGACAAAAATTAATAAGTACAAAAATTACAAGAGAAGAGTGAGTGTTTTTTAAAATGACATTTTAAACAGTAATCCAAAAAATACTAATAACTTAAACATAAATAAAAAGTAAAAAAAATAAAATTTGAAAATATTATTACTTGGTAATTGCATGAATTCACTATTTGTTTCATACAACCTCTAAAACTTCTCTTTGTTCTGTTAAAATTTGAATGCTATCAGATTGTTGAACCTATTTTTTCAAGATTATACCAATAACAGCAGATAGAAGATTTTGCAGATTATATTATACAGTAATATAATCTGCAAAATCTTCTACTTCTCACAAGAGAGGCAACTGCTTGATCAAAAAGTAACATGTAAAAAGAGAAGACATCTAAAAGACATGAGCAAGTTATTCCTATTGTTCAAAGAATATTTTTAAAAGGACTGACTTCATGCTTGCAATTTGTTCATCATTAGACATTTTATTATGGGACTTTATCAAAGATAATGAATGTCTATGTAATATGAATTAAAATTAATATATCCTATCTATTTTATCTATAATGTTATAAGTTTCAAAATATTCTCCATCAAAATTTATCATATATCTTAAGCAATTTTTAACACTAACACTAACACACACACACTAACACACACACACACACACACACACACACACACACACACACACACACACACACAC
>AYEL01055792.1:0-11461 GCA_000484575.1 Olivierus martensii
ACACACACACACACTAACACACACACACACACTAACACACACACACACACTAACACACACACACACACACTAACACACACTAACACACACACACACACACACAGAGTATATACAGTAAAAGTTTTGATTATCTAACTTTCATCCACTCAACCTAATTTTGTGGCAATAATTTTTATTGAAGTGTTTAATGTCTATTGTTACTGCTGAAGATCCACAATATAAACATTTTATAATTAAAAATATAATTTTTACTTATATATCTTTTAAAGATATTGTGAATGAATAATCAAATTTAAAATGTATCATATATTTTTTTAAATAATTTATTAAAAAGTTAAAAACAAACCTCTTGAAAATCCTGTGACCATCTTTTATCACTTCCATCAGATGTATTATAACCTGAATCCAAAGTGAATCTTTTTCTACAACTGTCAGATGTGAAACCATTTTGATATCGTAAATCAGAACTATCAATAAAATAAAGAAATTTTAATAAAATTAGAGTTTGTATTTTATTTTATTGAATTAATATTAGCTTACAGAATGCCTAATTTTCGACAAGATCTTCTGAATTCAGATTCAAGAAGAACACCTCGTTTTTTATCTTCTTTAATAGCTTGTATCTCTAAATATTTAAAGATGTGTGTTCTTCCACGCTTACATAACTATAAATGATTAACAAATTAAAATTTCACTAGTTATATTAAAAATATCAATATGAATATTTCAAAATAAAGTCTAATTATAAATAACATACAAATGCTGGTGGTGAAGATAAAGGATTGCAATCCAAAACAAGTTCTTGTAAACTGCTCATAAACCGTAAATTTGGCGGTAAAGTTGTTATTCTATTTGCTGATATATTTAATTTAATTAGTTGAAGTTCACATACTTCTGTAAAAACAAATTTTTATAACTTTGAATATATTTTATGCTAATTTTAATTTAAAAAGTAAGATTTTATAAATTATATTTTGCTAAAAACCTTCAAAAACCTTCTACAGACACTCGTAAACTATTTAAGACTTATATATCTGGAGTAAGGGCTGTTAATGGGCTATGAAGTGCAACACAAAGCCTGTTCTAGTTAAATCAGATGAGGTTCTGATGACCAAATATTAGCAATATAACCATAAAATCAAGAATAGAGGAAATGCTGTCCCATAATATGCCAGTTTGGAGATATTTAAGATAGCAGCCCTACCACCAAACTTAAATATAATTTGGCAAGCAATTAATTTATAAAAAAACCTAATTTGCTTTTAAGTCTCTATCACCGAATAATTCAGGACAGTTTTCAAGGGTAACTTGACTAGCCCAGAACACGGATAAGATTTTAAAACAAAATAACATGAAAATAATAACTTGAAATTGCCAGGTTTGGAGTAAAAAATGGCACTAGCGTATTAAAAAAATTTTAACAGGTTTTTATGTATTTAAAAAAAAGATTAGTTTATTAACTAAATATACAGCACACTTGGCAGTAGTGACTTCAAAAGTATTTTATTTAACAAATAAGTACTTTCGGTCTATCTACTAGACCGTCTTCAGCGTTATACTAACTTACAATATAACGCTGAAAATGGTCTAGTAGATAGACCGAAAGTACTTCGTTTGTTAAATAAAATACTTTTGAAGTCACTACTGCCAAGTAAGCATATATTTGATTATTAAATTAGTGTTACAGGCAGTTCATATAACATTCAAAACAGATTAGTTTATAATGGTATACTGATGAGGGCTTGACAGAGCCGAAAGTACTTTATTAAATAAAATTTGTTGTGTTTTGAAGAAATAATTGTTTTATTTCCTGCTTTAAGAGCTGATGATATACACTTATAATTACCATGGAGCAGCATAGTGAGTTAATATATTCAAATACAAAAACAATGGTTTAACTAAAAAATAAATACCTGAAGGTAATTCAACAAGCTGATTCCTTCGAATATTTAGAGATTTCAGAGAATCTAAATCTCCAATTTGGGGAGGTAATATAGATAATTCATTACAGCTGATATCCTATTAATAAACAAAAAATTATAAATTTGATAATCAGGTTATTATATCAAATTTTTTAATAGTTAATTTAATAAATTCAATAATATTTGTTAACAGAAGAAGCTTCCTGTTTTTATTTAAGATTATTATTTTTTTCTTAATAGTGTTATAGTTGTAAGGAACACTTAATTCTTTCAAAATCATACAGATTTAAAATCAAATTCTGCCATTTAGATATGAAAATGCTTCCATATCTAAATAGCAAAATCTATCATTTTAGATGTGTAACTTCCATATTAGACATGGAAACTACACATCTAAAATGGACAAGCAACAAAACTCTAGGTAAACTCTAACTCTCATCTCTTCTCATTAATAAAGAAGTAGGGAGCTGTTAGTAATAAAGTATATGATATCTGTTATCATAGACAATGGTATGTTCCTTCTGAAGGCAAAACTGAATTTTTTCATTAATTCATTATATTTGTGTTAAGATCTTCCATTCAATAATAATGAAAAAATGATGAAAGTTAAATTTTTATAATAATTTCTGTGAGTAATATGTTTGCATTTATCATTTGATAATATGATTCATCCCTTCCTCATTCCAACTTTCAAAATAAAAACTAAATTGATGTAAATCACATAAATCAACACTGATAGACAGATGCCAATAGATTAAAGAATATGATTATCTCAAATATGTACAAATATAACAAGCAATTCCAGAAAGGATTAAAATTTCTTATTTTCCAAATGTATCATTTATTTTTTATTTACTTAGTATTTGGAATTCATTGGCCTTTTGTGTCTAATTTTAATGTTGATTTAACCAGCATAGATGGTATGATGACATCATTGTGATGCCACTCACTTGTTACATCATTGTGACATCATAAATTATCAATCTTTGTAACATCATTCATTGTTACATCTTGGTAATGTCACATCAATATGTTTGTGATGTCATTGTGATAGATATTGTCAATAGGTAAGTTATATATGTTACACCTATACTGCTAACATTTAGTGTCATCTATTATTAAAAAATATAAAATAAAATTTTTATAAAAATTAAATGTAATCCTGCAGGATTAAATTATGTAGTATCAAGATGCCCATTAACAGTAGAACATCATTACAAAATTTCATGGAAATCTGTTAATTAGTTCAAAAGTTATTAGTGGGGGATATACAGGTGCAAGGGTATCTTATAAACTTCCATTTCCTTCAGCACTAAGTAATAGTAAATTATATATTTTACTATTTTTAATTCAAATGATTATAAAAATCAGTATTAAAATTTCTAAAGATTTATGAAAATTGCATATAAAATGTATTTTGAAACTTAATAATAATTTTATAATCATTTCAGTATTAAATCAGTATAAAATTTCTAAAGATTTATGAAAATTGCATATAAAATGTATTTTGAAACTTAATAATAATAATAATGTTATCCACAAATATAATTCATATTGGAATTGAATGTTCAATTTCTTGTTTTTTTTGTCATAAAGTCATAAGATTTTAATGAAAGAAAAATTTTATAGAAATTTTTAAAAATTTATAAGATCATCAGAATGTTGTGATAATTTGCATGTTGGGAATCAGAACTATATTTATACATTAGATGAACAAACTACAGCTCTTTGTGTAATATATCTTTTGTAATTAAGTTTTCTTTGATGACTGATTTTATTTTTTACTATAATTTAGCAATATTAAAAAATTATTTTCTGTTTGCCATTCTGATTATAAGTTATATATTACAAATATTCTTCGACTTATGACAGAGTCTGGTTCAAACATTGAAGTCATATAGATTCAAAGGTTGGAAACATCCTAAATTTATGGATTTCCCACTATCAATATTTGAGGATACAACACAGTATTATAATAAATTTAATGAATACAAAACTATAAAAACCAAACAAAAAACTGGTGTCAATACATAAAATTATTGTGCATGGATTCACACATATGAATTGAATTGACTAATCATAGAATTTACTGATTAAATCATCATTGTAAGTATGAGTGGTTGGAACTTGAATGTTACATTATAAAATTTCCAAAGAAATACTGAATCTTAATATTTTTAATATATTTTGTTAACAATTTCATAAATTTTTTTTAATAAATAATTTCCTATTACATATTTTTCTTTATTATTAAGTAAAAATTAAATTGATCAATCCAAATCTTGTATTTCTTTAATATATTTAATGATAAAATTCAAAATTATATTTGGAATATTATGACATTTATTCTATTATTTTCTTATTGCTGCTATGGCTTGAAGTATAAATAGAAATAATGTTATACATTAATAAAATATATATTCTTAAAAACATGGAAATATGAAATATATATTTTACTGTATTGAATGTGTTAAAATAAATAAATAAAAAAATATGATATAATTTTTGTTTTATTAATTTGAAATTATAAAAAATTATTCATTCAGAAAAGTGAAATAAGAAAAGATTAATATTTATATAAAAATGAGAAAAATTATATTAGAAAAACTAATTACCAGATTTGACAAGCAGTGCATATGACCAATTTCTTCAGGAATAGATACAAGTCTATTATTACTTAAAATAAGAACTTGAAGAGGTAACTGGCAGAGAGAAGGAGGAATCGTAGTTAACTGATTTCGGCTGAAAAAAATGTAATTGTTAATTTTTTAATATATTCTAATTCTTTTCTACCATATATTGAATACAGGTAGTTCTAAATTTATGAGTTCTCACATTTGTTTTTTTTTTTTTCAAATATGAAGAATTAAAAAATAGGAAATATGATTATTAATTGCAATAAATGCTAAACATTCATAAAAAGGCATTTCAAATCATGCACATAACAATATAATACAACTGGGTTTGTAGCAAAAATTTCATCATTTGTTACAAAACTGGAAAAATTAAAATAGTGGACAGAGAAGTGGATGTAGTACACCTTTTGGTCTACCATGGTTTTACAAGCACATTAAATAAATTTCATTCCTAGATTGTATCCTTCATTCTGTACAGAAATTAACCTACTTATCTAGCAATAAAAATGAATAAAAATTAACATTTATATGACAAATTATTATTTTCTTGATTAAACTATTGAATTTTTTTGACATTTACTTAATTTTATTGTAGTCAAATATCATTTATGAAAATGGAACTTCTGTTTTTAACATTATATCTTTGGGAAACTGATTCTTGAGTTACAAATTCTTACTTCATAAATGGACTATAGAAACAAAACTCAAATTCAAGAACTACTATATAGTAATATCAATTAATTTTTATAGAATATTTATTAATTACAAAAAATTTTTAAATTTTTCTTCAAATTTTATATGTACTTTTTAGGGATTCAAAATACAATAATTACTGTTTGCTTATATTTTGTGTTTAATAAATTATTTCACTAAATAAGGTTGAATATTAATTTTTTTGGAAATATAATTTCTATTTGTAATTTCAATTAAATTTAACAGCTTGAAGACAATTTAATGTGATTATTAAAATGATAGAAATAATTGGAAATTAATGTAAAGTATCAAAGATTTTAAGTAAATAAATTTTTTTTCTTAATATCAATTATTATACCTAGTGTGGTCATAAATTCCCACACAAAATTCAAATAACTCTAAATACCATGAGAATGGAAAATATGCAGGCCATATGTGCACATGCCTTTGTTGCTATGTTATCCTCTTGTAAACAAAAGATTTTTTCAGAATCTTTAATAGAATAAAAATGTTATGAAAACAATCTTATCAGAATGCAATTTTGCAATTACATTTAGTAGAAAAGAGATCATGTGAAATTTTTAAATTACTAAGAAACACAGGAATTGGAAAAGAGGACAGTATATGATGATGTAAGTAGGTATATGCAGATAAGCAGTGTTAGTGACAGAAAAGACCTGGTAGACCATGAACAAAAAAAGAAGAAGGAAATTCAATGAAATCCCTGCTGTAATCAAAAGAACTTGACTTTGCAAATGAACATATCAAAGTCAACAGTTCAGAGGACCTTAAAATTAAAGCTTTAAAGTGAGGGGCATGCCATTTTTTAAGCATTCAGCAAAAGAAAAATCAAGTCAAAAGAAATTATTAAAGCAATATGCTGGTGACAGCTAAAAAACATTCTTTTCATTGATGAGAAAAATCTTCACCATTGAGCAAAAGT
This sequence comes from Olivierus martensii, assembly GCA_000484575.1. NCBI lineage: Eukaryota > Metazoa > Arthropoda > Arachnida > Scorpiones > Buthidae > Olivierus > Olivierus martensii. Next base: position 6,195 of record AYEL01055792.1, read on the forward strand.
ATAATAAGCAAAACAACTGTATTTATGTTAAATCAAGAGGAGAAATCCCAAGAGGTTTGAAAAAATATTAGGAATCAGAATTCAGCTTCAATGATGATATGGTATAGGATTAGTTGGCATGGAAAAGCAAAGTTGTATTTTGTACCACAAGAAGTGAAAGTGAATGCAAAGAACTACATGGAAGAAATTCTAGAACTGACTGTAAAGCCACTAAACACTAGGGCCGTGCTATGGCCAAGAAACTACCGATCATCGATGCATCAATTATTTTAAAATTCATCAATGGTTAGAATATAAAAATATTTATTTATGATCTTAAATCTATTTGATAAATTGATTAATATACTTTGATATTCAAGAAATAGAAAGGAAAACTGTAATGTAGGGAGATGAAATCTTAAGCATATTGCAGATAGACTTTTTAAAAATTATATCGATCTTCTTTTTCAAAAATCTACTAAATCTGATCAAAATCAATACATAATTTATTGCAAATTTATAACGAATCAGAGTACTAGGTTAAGTCCAATTAAACAAACTGGTTTTGTGAAAAGAATGCTTAATAACGTGAAAAATTATCGGAAAATTCAAATGTTTGCATGTATCTCTGTTATAAATAAAAAAATAACAAATTCATATTTATAATAAAAGCAGAACTAGATGTGAAAGAAGCACCATCCGTTACCCGCCAACCCTAAATAACAGAATGGTAACAAACCAATACAATACGGTCAGGACAAGAGATTCAACAAACGTTTGACGTCACGGCTACCGTCCGCAGTGCGTTTATTAATAATCTAAATATATAGAAATGCTTACAGAACCATAGAGGGAATAATGCACAGTATTTAAATAGAATAATCCTTAATCTTTTTCCTCAAATAGTCTAAAATTCTCGTCAGTCTACATTAACATCTATTTTAACATTTAGTATTAAATTGATAAATGTAGAATTTCCATTTTTTATACTGTATATCAGTGATTCTCAACCTTTTTTCTGTTAAGGAACACATTTTAATATTTTAAAATTTGACGGCACACCTAAATATTTTAAGTAATAATTTTGATTTAACAACGAACTTTTATTAATAGATTATTGTATTTATTTTTATTTATTACATTCAGATTACAGACATACTCGTATAGGGAATCATTAAAATTTAATGATCCCCTATAACTTAAGGACCGCCATTAAATGGCGGTCCTTATTAAATTATAGCGCCATCTGCGGATTTTGTCTTTTAAATTATGAATAACGACAAAAAATTTTGGCTGTGGCAAAAATTCGAAGGTTAGATTTTTCTAACGATACCCTATTTATAGAAATCGTATAGTGGTTCGACTGCAAAAGAATATCCAGCAAACCACTTTTCACTATTAATACATATGATTCATAAATTTATACATATACAATTCTTATATATATTGATATATAAACATACAATTCATTCTTAATTTTTCGCGTCACACCGTCAAAGATTTAGAATCACTGTTGTATATCCTTTCAAAATATAGGTCAATTATAAAGTTACCATATCATAGAAATACTGCCGACGCGGAAAAAATTAATTTAGAAATGTTCCAAGTAATTCTACTGAACATACAAAACCAATGAGAAAGATGATTGATGTGATAGGTTGAGAAGCATTATCGATTAATAGCATCGATCAAACAGAAAATAAAATTTTCGCAATTACGAAATTTAACAGAAATAAATATTACTATGGCAACCATTGTCGATTATTAAAGATAACGTCAAAGAAATAAACTGACTGTATACTGTTTTATATATAAGACTACAAACTTATAGTGAGTCAGCAGTTTTGTATAGTATGATTTGCAATTTCTTTCTAAAAACGAATTAAGTTTTAAAAAATAGTTACATTTATTTATTTTTACTAGAAAAGCCAGTATCAGATGGAACAAGATAATGCACAAAATCTAAATTTATGTTTAATGGAAACAATTAAAAAAATGAATATTCGAATGGAGAAGATGGAAAAAGAAAACGAAAAACTTAAAATAATTAATGAAAACTTAACGATGAAAGTAAACGAACTGTCCACCCAGTTAACAGAGAGCAGACTGAAGGAGATCGTATTGAAAGCCGAAAAAGGAAATCTTATGAGAAAATTGGTCAAACTTCAAAATAAAAATTTATGGCGAATTAAATGATGTAATAAATACTGTTTGGATTCAGAAATTATTTTATTTAGTAATGCAAATATCTTCTGTGCTCAATATTTAAATTATATATGTGATAAGCAAATTAAAATAGGTATGACATGTAAATTAAATATTTAACTATGTATATATTCTAGTTTTAATTCTCTCTATAACTCGATTTAGGTAGTGCAATAATTATATTTTATTTTTTCATATACTATACTACTTAAGTTATAGCATTATCTGTTTAATAGTAAGTTATAGTACTATAACTTACTATTAAACAGATATGCTAATTATTATTAAAACAAATTAGTATGTTTTAATTCAATATAAAGTTAAAAGAATAAAATTTAAAAAAGTTGAAACAGAAATACAAGCAAACAATTTAATTGTAAAACCTGCTAAATATACTATCTTTAATTGCTTTGTTTCATTTGATATTTAATTAAGTGAGACTTCATTTCTTTACTGAAATATTAAAGAAATTCAGTTACTAACTGGCATAATCAAAATCTAAAAAAATCTTTTAATATATAATTTTTACAACTCTGAATAGTTAATAAATTTGCATATGATTTTCAAAATTCACATATTATGGAAATGACAAAGAACATTCTTTAACTTTTCTGGATTGCCATTATTATTTGGCAAAGCAAGTTTCATTCATAAATAAAGTAAACTGTAGTTAATAATTATATCAATATTCAAAATAACCTATATATATATATATGTTTAATGTATCTAAAATTTATTAATTTATTACAATATATATAATAGGAGTATATATAAACCATAAAATTAAAGCATATTTTATAGCTAATAAGCAATTCTTTAAGAAAATTTCAAAATAATTTGTTATACATCAATCTCTATACTTATTACATATCATAAAAAAAATCAAGAATAATGAATTGCTTCATTTCATTAGTTAATTTAGCATTTATTGCTTAATTAAATTTCATTACTATAACAATAATAATATTGTAATAAAAACAATTTTATTATATCTATAAATTATATATTAAATGGGATATTCTAATAATAGTTTATAAAAAAAGAAATTTCTTTTAACAATCTTCAATATATTTTTCTACACTGTTTTAAAATATCTTTAGACATTTTTTATATGTATATATAAAATCATATTTCTGTCTATTTTTTACATTGTAAATTAAAAACGACTAAAAATTATATTGAATATATGCTTTTCATTATAGCTGAGCAGATAAATTAGATCTGGCAAAGTAGATATCAATTTTCAATTTAAAATATTCTAAATTCAGTCATTGGATATAAATATGATATTGAATGCAGGAGTAAATCCAACAATTAAAAATTCAACATATTCATGTCTAATTTTTCATTATTTTTTCCAAGAAATCATTTACCTAATAAATCAAAAATAAATATATATATATATATTTTCATTGCATTCAATATAAGAATTTATATTATTGTACTTAAATAAATATTACCAAAAAATATTGTATAATATTTCTATTTAACAGATAAATAAAGGAGAAGTTTGTCTATTAAATGGTAAAGTTGATAATTTTGCCCCTAAACATACATATATCTTTATTAAATATTACAACAATTAAACTATAAAAAATATAATAGAAATAATAAAAACTATGTGATACTGAATATTAATAATAATAATATTGCAATAATACAATACTGTAAGCATCTCATCTATAGATGAGATAATTGTATTTCTTTTTATTGTCATTACTGAAGATAATTTACTATTTAAAAGAGTTCAATATATGGATAAAAGACATTATTTGAATAAATCCAAAAATTCATGAATTCAGATTTTGTTTGTTAAATTCAAAATATTTATATTGAAAGCCTGTTAAACAATGATTTATGTATAGCCAATGAATTCTGAATAATGTACAAATTTATATTTTATGATCACAAATAAAGAATAATAAACTTTACATATTGAATCCATTTAAATCATTGAAATAAATCAAAAAATTATTTTATAATAATATCTATTTTAAAGTCCATCAATGCCTTACTCATTTTCACTAGCTTGGTATGTCTTTTTATAAATCTATTTTTGTCACTAACTTACTATTTTAAGCAATTAATATTATAGTACTTAATAAGTTTTTATTATATTCTTGTATGCAATAATATTTGTAATAAAAATAATTAATAAATTTAAATATTGAAAATGAAATTTATTTATATTACATGATTTTTATTTTTTTGACTTGTTTTATTGCTTATTATCTTTTACCTATAAGTCATGCTAACTAAAGCACACTCAGTAAAGCTGAGATCTTTGCTTTATTTTAAATATTTCCATTCATAAAAGATTCCATTTCAGAGATGAGTTTGCAGCTTTATGTGAAGACTATAAAGCTGCAAACTCTCATCTCTTGGTTTAAATTCATTTTGAACTGTTTTCTATCATGCATTCCTTAACACTTCTCAAGCAGCCAGTAGACAAAGAACTTGCTGCCATTCTAGCCAGTTTGTCTACCAAAATGATGCCACAACCTATGACATATAATGCTTTAATAAAAATTCACAGATATCCCTCATTTTACAAACACTGTTCGTTCCAAAAAGTTTGTCACACCTGCTTCGCAGGGGTTGAAGCTTACCGGAATTTGATCAGTTATAAAGTTTGTCAGTTCGAATCTGCATAGTAGAAGCTAAAAATGGACGAATCCATTCTGACTAAGAATAGGGGTGAGGTATACAAATGAGATGGTCGATTACAGCGCTCTGAACTGAAAAGACTAATCGCTCACTATTTCAAACCAGGCAGACTTTCTAGTTATGAATTGAGTAAACAGATAACACGCTCTAATATTTTTTTTTAAATTCTAATATGCTAATATAATAAATATACTGTATTTGTTTGCCGCCATATATTATATACAGATATAAACTATATATAGAGTTTTTAATATATTCCCGTCGAGGATAAGAGTGATGAAATTTTATTTGCATAAATGTGACTTTTAGAAGTTTAAATTGAAAAAAGATTTCTTATCGAGAATAGCAGCGATGTTTTATGAATTATAATAACTAGTTTTATTTAGTAGTATATATATATATATATATATATATAT
>AYEL01055793.1:0-25181 GCA_000484575.1 Olivierus martensii
TTGTAAGTGTTTGGAGTCTAATAAATTTATATTTTCTTATTATCTAACTTGTTTGAGAAATTCTTTAATTTATTAGTGTAAGTTCTAACCTCGTTTGTTCGTTTCACTTCTAACACTTAATCGGCACTTTAGTAATAAGTTCCGATTTCTGATTTTGTTTCGTCAGTTAGACGTTACATTGTGTTAGATTGTTTTGTAGTTAATTAGTATTAAGTTAGAACTTAGAAAAAGACCTGAGCTCAGGCCGAACTCTGGATTGCAGAATCGCTAGCTGTTAGGATTAGTTATAATTAGAATTATTGACATTCATTCTAATCAGCGACTTTGCACTTCAACAACTTATCGCTTAATTACTCATTTAGTTATGACTATATAATGCTGCATTTTGTCAAAATTAATAACAACATAGATTAATTTGTAAATAATAAATTGAAACTTTCCTGATAAATGCTCAAAATCAATTTTTGGAAAAAATGATTGAACACCTGTCATTAAGCCTACCTAACCCTGTTGCTTAGAAAAAATAAATGGAATCACCCAAAGCTTCGCAAACTCGAATTCGCGCCTGTACTGATTAATCTCATTGGTTTGTAAGTATTGTAAGGAAGCCGAACATCTTTCGCTTAAGTGGCAAACTTTTTTGAACGAACTGTACATCATCAATCAATTATTCACTAAAAATAATTCAATAAACATTTAACGCAGGAAAACTAAAATTTATTATTAGGTACAAATATAGTATTATTCACTATAATTTGTTTAAATCAATTATTGTATTTTGTTCTGTATAATAATTTTTAATCTCTAATTTATAGCTGAATAAATTTTTCTTTCATATTGGACTTTTGTGTCATTTGTATAAAAAAAATTCTATTACAGTGAAACCCCGATTTTGAAACTTTTCGGGGACCAGCCCGAAAAGTCGAACGAGTTAGATAAACCTATGAATCAATTTAATTTTCTCAAATTAATAAGAATAACTCATCTTGGTAATTATTAAAGATTAAAATTAGCTATTATGTATAATAGCTATTTTTTATATAATAAGAAACTTTAAAACAATTATATTTTTAAAAAATTGCAGAAAAATGTTTCTATTCAAGAATTCAAAACTACAGTTTATATTTTGTAGCATTTATTTATAATGCATGTATATACACAAGTATATGCACATGCATGTTTGTGTACTCATTTCTATTGAACAAATTTAAAAAATTTGTTCAATAAAAACAAATTGTTTTTTTTTCAATAAAAACAAATTTTTTATTGAAATTATATTTTTAATCTTTGATAATATCACAATAAGCATTTAATATAAGATCATAATGAACTTAAAAACACTTTTAAACAACAATAGCATTTATATTAGATTCTTAAAAAAAGAATTTAAATTAACCTAGGAATAAAAATCAATAGAAATTAAATTTTAATAATCAGGATTTAAAAACTAAAATCAAAATATTGACTAATAAACAAGTTATATTATTAAAGAAAAAAATTTAGTCAGAAATGAAAGAAAAAAAAAAAAAAAAAAAAAAAAAAAAAAAAAAAAAAAAAAAAAAAAAAAAAAAAAAAAAAACTTTTCATTTTCAGCTCCAAAATTTTAAAATTATGCATAATAAAATATATGAATGTGCATAATACTAATAAAAAATTTAATGCATAAGATTTGCAATATTTTAAATATGCTTTAAAGAATTTATATACAGTACAAAAGTTATGCATAAACCAGTATTTTGCAACCTGTGATACACAACTTAATATTTGGTTGATAGTTACCATAATTGGTTTATTATATGTAGCTACAATAATGATAGATTTTATTATTCTAAAACTTAAAATTTTCTTTTCTTCAAAATAACTCATACTTTTGCAATTGTATGCTCTGCTATAAATAAAGCAATATTTAAAATAAAAAATGTATTTTGATACTAAAAAAAGATTGAAAATATTGGTATAAACCATTATATTATAAGCATAACTAATTATATTTACTTCATCAATGTTGCAATATTCAAAAGATTAGTAAATAAAAATTAACTTTTTCTTTCTCGATATCATTTCTTTATAATAAAAATTGCTAATTAAGAAAATAAAAATAGCAAACTTATTTTTTAAAAATCATATGACTTATTTGAAAATGATGATAATCTTATATAGAATAAGTAATATCTTTTCTTGTTGCATAAGAGTAATGAATGATAGAAAATTTTTTTACATATTGGCTACACCATTTAAAATTTATATATTTGTGCTATGTATTTTCATCAGTAGAAATGCAGAACAAATTACTATCATAGATAGTGATTAGGTTAAGTTTAATTAAGTAGTTAAGTTTAGTATCACCATATTTCACATAGGATATACCATATCTGATAGCAGCCATTTTTTTTTTGCTCATTACAAGCTGGCCAATATATCATGACAGGATCGAATAGAAGATTAAAAGATGGGATATCAATAGGCAAGTTCCAGACCCCCTGAAAGTCAAAGATAATAATTTCTAATTTATTATATAGAAACATTTTCAATCCTTAATTATTACGTAAACTTCAAGTGCAATATTTATACTTGTCATCAAAATTAAATTTTAAAATAATTGTTTGAATCTTATCATTATTTTTAAACTTTCATCAAATAAACAAAAAAAAAAAACAAATTTGAAAACAATGAATTTAAAATTAAAAATTATTTAAACTTTTTATCAAATAAATCTTATTTAGTAATTATTTATTTATTAAAAATAAATTTGATGAAGATAAAGCTTCAGTTCAAAAATTAAAAACAAATCATCACAATAGTCATCTAATGATTGAAACAGAAGTGATATCAAAAATATTTAAACTCAGTTTTTCTTTAAATCTCTGGTGGAAAAATGGCTGAAGAGTTTTCAGCTATGATTAGCTTCCTCTTCAATTTTTGAAGTTTCTATTTAGGCTTTTAAAGCTCTGTGGATATGGGGCAGCCATTTAAAATGGCCACAATAGACTGAAAAATGGGGATAAATGGTCTAGATCAGATGCTGCCTGAAAAAATCTAAAGGTAATATTTGAATCAAATCTAGATCTATGATGCTTTCATAACTACAAACATTTTTTTTATGCTGATAATGATAAGTGATAGCATGACAAAATTCTCACAGTTACAACATGTCTAGAGAAAAGGGTAAACAACAAATGAAGACTTGAATTGATAGAAGTAATGAAATGTTATCATTCTTCTGCCAAATTAGGTAATACAGAAATTATCCTGATAAAACTACTACTCCATATTCTATATGCAAACAAATTATTTGAAATTGACAATTTTTATTTAATTTTTAATGATTTGCATATATATATATATATTTTTTTTTTTTCCCATTTAAAAATATGTTAAATATTTGGTTAATTAAATGATTATTAAACATTTTTTTAATGCTTTGATAAAAATTACTGTAAAAACTTGAATATTTTCATATTAAAGAAATCATTTAAATAAGTCTAATTTTATCACATTTAATATAAAAAAATCAATATTCTATATTATTTATATGAATAAAATAATTACTGTTGTTGCTAATATTCTAAAGTCTACAATCTTTGCAATCCATTTTAAAACAGATTCTGTATTTAAATTGAAAAATTAATAAAACTTATATAATGAACAAAATACTAAATTAATAAAATTCTACTCTATAAAATTAAATTTTATAAAATTCAATCAAATAATTCAAAAATTATCAAAGAGAAATCACTAAAATTTGAATATTTGCCATTTTTAAACAATTTAAGATAGAATGGTAATTAATAAATAAGATTACTTTCAATGACTTGATTATCCTGCTGTTTCATAAAAATAAAATTATAGTTCAAGAGATATTTGGAGAATATCTCAAAAATTTGAATGTCTGCCATTTTTTTAAAATTGAAGTTACTTTTAATAGCAGTACTAAATTTTATGAAAATATACCAATTAATATTAAGTGCACCGCAGTGAACAGGATTAAAAAGAACTTTAATTTATAAAAATAACATTTTCAATCAAACATCTAAAGATTACCTAAACACCATATTATCTAACCATCTAGCTCAGTGGTTCTCAACCACTGTGCCAACCTTTGACAGTGTGCTGCGAAAAATTAAGAATGAATTGTATGTATGTAATTGTATGAAATCATATGCAAAATATTAAGAATGAATTGTATTTATGTAATTGTATGAATCATATATATGTACAGTCAAACGTGGATATCTCTTTTTCAGTCTAACTACTGTACCGATTCCTATAAATAGGGTATCGTTAGAAAAATCTAACCCTCGAATTTTTGCAACAGCCAAAATCTTTTGTCATTATTTATAATTTAAAAATTAAGGAATAAAAATTAAATTAAAATTATAGTTTCTCTGAAAAGACAAAATCTGCAGATGGCGCTATAACTTAATAAGGGCTGCCATTGTGTACGAGTGTACGAGTATGATGTAATCTGAATGTAATAAATAAGAATAAATACAATACACGTATCCCTTGTTATACGCGATCTCACTTTACACATTTTCGCTATAACACGATTTTAAAATGTAAATTAACTTTTTAAATTAAAAAAATTTTTGTTTAAAAATTGTCTCGGATATATGAGAAACGTGGATGAACTGCTCGAATCTCACTTATCAAAGCTCACTAATGAAGAACTTCTGGAAATGGAAAACAACATGAATGATGATGTTTTCAATTTCCAGAAGTCAGGAGCCCTTTGTTGCTGAGCCCATCAAATAGCTTACAACAAAACAAATGACTGAATGTTTTAAACACATTGAGAGTGCCATCTGAATAATTAGAGAAAATGATTCTAATGAGAATAGAAGCACCAAAGTTGCGAGAAATTCAGAATTCTTTGGTTTGCTACAAAGTGCTTTATAGAGAGAGGAAGAATGCTGCCCATCAACTGAGTCTCGACTGTTTCATTAAAAAGTTGATCATCATCAATCTATCATCCCAGGAACTTCAAAGAGAGCAAAAAAGTGATGATCCAGACTCCCCAGACCTCGTCTATTCATCATCTATATAGATTGAAGACTGTCAGAAGTATGTAATGTTTAGATGTTTATAACATTGTATTAATTAAATTCATTTATTCATTCATTGAAATTTGTGAATTTTGTTTATAAGTTTAAAATTCATTCATTAAAACTTCTTTTGCTCACAGGTGTAAAGTTTTCAATTTTTTTTATCCTTCTGAAGAAATCCCTATCTATATATCACCCATGATAAATTCAACTCACTTTACACGATTTTGTGTTACACGATCATTTCATAGAACCAATTAATCGCGTAAAGCGAGGGACATCTGTACTCTGTTAATAAAAATCGTTGTTAAATCTAAATTATTATTTAAAATATTTAGGTGTGCCGCCAATTTTAAAATATTAAAATGTGTTCCTGAACGAAAAAAGTTGAGAACCACTGATTTAGCTGCAACTACTTAAAAATAGTAGATGTTTAAACTTTAAGATACAGTAATATCCCGGTTTATGTAAACTCGACTTACATAAATTCAGGGATACGTAACTTCTTGTCCTGCCCCCTCGCCCACATGTTTGTTTCACAATTACATATATATGTACAATGTATGTACATATTTCATTTGCTAATTTGTTGATTAAGAATCTTTAATTACAATTTGTTGTTTTTTTGGTAAGAAAGAGCCACTTAAGATTCATGTCATATGTATTGTAAGTCAGGGTATCTAAAGATTCCCAAATCTAATTTCATGTGCTGTACATAATACATATGTACATGAAATTAGATGTGGGAATCTAAGTTATGCTTCCTGGTCCCACCTATTACGTAACTCCAGGGTATTACTGTATTCTTTTAACATCTAAATTATTCATTTAATTATTGAACTATTAAATTAAACTTTTATAAAATTTAATACAGTAGTCAGATCTTTAAAGTTGAATTTGAAGTAATATCAATTAACTTTTTAAATCAATGATTTTCAACCACTGTGCTGCCAAACCTTTGATGGTGTGCCACGAAAAATTAAGAATGAATTGTATGTATTGTATGAATCATAAATATTAATAATAAAACATGGTTAGCTGGATATCCCTTTGCAGTCAAACCACTGTACCGATTCCTATAAGCAGGGTATCGTTAGAAAAATCTAACCCTCAAATTTCTGCTAAAGCCAAAATTTTTTTGTCATTATTCATAATTTAAAAATTAAGGAATAAAAAGTAAATTAAAATTATAGTTTCTCTAAAAAGGCAAAATCTGCAGATGGTGCTATAATTTAATAAGTGCTGCCATTTAATGATTATGTTTGTAATTATGTCTGTAATCTGAATGTAATAAATAAGAATAAATACAATCTGTTAAAAATTCATTGTTAAATCTAAATTATAATTAATAGTCAAACGTGGCTGGCTGCCTGGATATATTTTTTTCAGTCGAACCACTATACCGATTTCTATAAGTATGGTATCATTAGAAAGGTCTAATTTTTGCGGATTTCTGCGACAGCCAAAATTATTTGTTGTTATTAATAATTTACAAATTAATGACAGTCCAAATTATTTGTTGTTATTAATAATTTAAAAATTAAAGAATACAGTGAAACTGTAATTCTACTAAAAAACATTCCTCCAGATACTGTAACTTAATAATGGATGCCATTTTATGATTCCCTATATGAGTTCGGAGGTGTATTTCGTCATTATATACAGTATTATTAAATTAAATCACAAGATTATATTTCTGCTTATTTATATGAGCGGATAATTTCTAGTCTAAATTATTATTTAAAATATTTAGGTGTGCTGCCAAATTTTAAGATATTAAAATATGTTCCTCAACAGAAAAAAGTTGGGAATCACTGCTATAGATTCATCCATTTAAAAATGGCAGGTCAATCAATCTTCAGAGGTTACTCTATAATAAAAAATTTTTTTTTATATAATTTTATGAGATAAGCATTAAAGAAGGGATAGCACATGGTTATCAACATTTTTCCTCCACTAGAGTAAAACTAGAATTAATATATTTTGATTAATAAAAATATTAATCTATGTTTCAATTAATTGAAGAAAATGTAGTAAATGATACCATTTATTCATTTTTTAGTATTTATTTATTAAATCATGATGAGTACTACTAAGTCACTCAATTAATTGCATTTAAATATTTTCCAGACAGCACTGAGCATGACAGTGCTATCTGAGAACTATATAACAATATAGTATTGATAATAATACTGTATTGTTATATAGTTGTACAAACTATTTAATAGATTTTATGACATTCAACATACAAATTATGCTAATAAGGATGATTTTAACTATATATTTTATATCATTAAATTTAATCATTTTAAATTAAAGGACACATTCAGAAAATAAACAATTAGTTCTTTCCAGAACTGCTTGTTATTTAAATTTCACAAAAAAAAAAAAATTCTAATTTTATGGAAAGTTCAATATTTTTGTAAATCATGAATTTTGACTATAATAATTCAATGTCAAAAGCTGAAAAATAATAAGTTTTATATTGTTTTTGAAAGCTTAAATATATATAAAATTCCCTCTAAAATTATGTGATTTATTAAAATGTGTTATTTTAAAATTACTTTTTACAAAAACTTGTTTATATATATTCACTTTGTCCATGGTCCATACATAAGATATCTAGAGAAAAGTTCATAGAACATTAAATTTTAAGTGATTATTCGTTACTATCCAAAATATGTGCTTGTTAATATTAAAATCTTAAATTATCTCATAATTAGTAGTCTGTTTAAAACATTGATATCTATAAAATTATTAGCTACATATAAACAATATAATTAAAAAAGATTTTCACAATAGTATACTGTAAGTTTGATCATCCTGTTGTTTTTTAAATCATCCCATCTTAAAAAAATTCAATGATAAACAATTATATACGGTATACTTGCTTCAGAAAAATATTGCTCTTTCATCACAGTTCCAATCAACATAATTCCTTATTTTTGTATAATTTTTCATTAAAAGATTATGTATAAACATCAGAATATTGGTATTGGGTCCCTTCTGGCAAAACTTAAAAGTTGGCACATATAGTGCTATTATAAGTATTTTTTACGGTTTTCATCCATGTGTTTAAGAAATAAGACCATTATTAAAAAAAATGCAAGTCAAAATAGAGATAACATTATAAAGAAAATTATGTAGAGAAAATAAGAAAAATTATAAGAAAAAAAAAAAAACACATTTCATATTATTTTATTGAATTTAATAATTTTTAAATGTACAGTATATTGTTTAGCGTTTACTTGTTTATATTTTATTTGTGTTTAAGTCAAAAAAAAAAAAATTTTAAATCATCTTTCCCTATTGCAATAAAATTATTAGATATATCCGATATGATTTTAATATAAAGGAAATACAATATAATAGAAAATTTAATGAATTTATATTGCTTTTATTATCAATACATTTTTATACTTCTTTAAACTTTTTAAAATAATTTTGTTTATATGTAGTATTATTGTATTTATTTTATTTGTCCACAAGATACCTCAAAAATCGTATATTACAGAGCATTCAAATTTAAGATCACTCCCTATTAAAAGTAAGGTACATGCGTTTTAATTTTTAAGAGCAAAATAGTCACAGATTAGTTATACATGTATAACTAATCTGTGAAAATTGTGATGTGTTATACCGTAGTTTGGAGTCGCGAGAATCGACTCTTTCGACTTCGGAGTTAACTCGTATGGGAAGATTCGAATTTGTAATGACAAATGATTTTAGTAATAAAGCATATCTATATTATTAATGATGAATAAATGAATTTTCAATTGCAATTAATTAGTATATATTTAGAATAATCTAGAATTTACTACGAAGTTTTAGTTTTGGATAAAATTTAATTTTACGATCGTCAGATGGCGATTCAAGCGTTTCATCAAAAATCGTCTGCTTAGAATACCACCTTATTGAGTTTTAAATTATTATTTATATTATGTTCATTATTTAAACATTAAATTTATATCATTACTTTATAAACATTTATGAGTATTTTTACATCATCTTATATAATACAACCACTGCATCATATTGAAAGTAAAAATAGTGTTGCGTAGACAATCTGTAGTATGTACTGTATAGGGCAATTTTGAAATTTGAGAGATTCAGAGTATTATGATGTCTGTAATTTATTTCTATCATACAATAAAAATACTCCTGGTATATAAGAGATTCAAAGAGTATTATGATGTCTGTAATTTATTTCTATCATACAATAAAAATACTCCTGGTATATAGAAATACTCTGCTGTTTATTACCTCAGCAAATATAAAGCGGCATAAGAAAAATGAAAAAATATACATATTCTGCTCATAGAGAGCATAATTATTCATTTACTTGGAGAGGAAAGAATCGATTTTTTCGCAACTTCAATCACATCACATCACTAATGCCAAGTAGTATTCTCATAAGATGAAATCTATTTGAAATAGTAAAACGCCGATATCTCGAACTATTTGTCGCACATTAATGGCATTAGTAGTCATTTTAAAAAGAATTTTAAATATAATTACGTTTATTGTCTGTATATTTATGAGGCAATTCGCAGAATACCTCAACATACTGTAGAGAATTTGAATTTTAAACCAATATTCCTTTTTATCCAGGATTTACAAATACTAACTCTAAAATATAATTACGTTTATTGTCTGTATATCTATGAGGCAATTCGCAGAATACCTCAACATACTGCAGAGAATTTGAATTTTAAACCAATATTCCTTTTTATCCAGGATTTACAAATACTAACTCGAAGTAACTACGATTTAGTTACAAGATGGCAGCATTGAATTCTACAGGGTCCGGCAAAAAGATCTGATGGTTTTTAATTAAAAATAATGCATTCATGCTAACAAGTAAGTTTAGTTTAGTTTCGGCTGCTAAATGTCTGCAAAGATATTTATGATCATCTTGTATATGAGTTTTATTTAATACAGTAGCATGAAAATTGTACGGAAGGATACGAAATAATTAGGTAATATGCACATCTTGTGTAAAACGAATTTATAAGGATTGTAATTATATTAAATCTCAAAACTGTTTCAGTAATTAAATTTTAGGAGTGAAAATTGGATGTTTCAAAATTTTTTCAGTATATTTTTCTATAGGATAATTAATATTTGAATTTTTAACTTATAAAATAAAATAAAAATTATTTTTTAATTAAAAATTTTATCTTTGTTTATTTTATCCAGTTTAATAAAATAATAATTGTACGTAAAACAACTAGTTAAATATAATTAAGAGGTATCATCCCTATAATTTTCTGCACTTTTCCCAAATGCATAGTTGTTTTCATATTAAAATTTAGCGTAGTCCGTATTATTTAAAACACTCGTTTTCTTATAAAGAAAATATATGCAATTATTTATTTATTTGTAATAAATCAAAACTCGATTTCATGAAATACCAAACTGAATAAATGGAATCTTCCTTAGCTGTTGCATTTTTACCGGAATCATCTATTTATTTTGTAATGGCATATGTGAAGTCAAATTCGACTATCTATAATAATGACCGAAAAAATTATATAAATTTTGCTATATTGTAAAAATTTTGTAAGTTTCTACAAGAATTACTGTACGTTATCATAAATAAAATAATAATCATGTGAAGTATTTATTGTTAATGTAGTGTTTATCAACAATAGTACCAGAAATTACTAATATTTCACATTCTGCTTTTCTATGTCAAGACGAATACTTTTTAAGGAAAAGTTTCTGCCATGAATGTAAGTTTTTAATTTCATTTATTTATTTATTTTAAATTTAATTTTTATTTATAAATTTAATCGATAGTGATTGACGATTAAAATTATCTCAATCCAAATTATTTTTGTAAATCGCCGCTTCAAAATAGCACCATCTAACAAAGATACTCTGTCAAAATAAGTTGAGAATACGCTTGCGACAAAAAAAAACGCTCACAACGAGCGACGGCCGCATTTTTTGACTAACCGTGTGTGCAGTACAATTGAATAACAAAGACTTAAGGCCGTGACACACTGAACGCAACGCAAAGCGAAGCATAAGAAAGCAACTTAGCGCGGTTACGCGCGTACAGTATGTCTTTGACTAACTTTTCCCGTGCGGCTACTCGAGTTATCGCGCGTCACCGCGCGAAAGGAGATGAAAAAGTTGAACTTTGATCAGCACGCGCGAACCATACGGTGCGACAAGACGCGAAGGAAGCAATCAACCAATAGAAACGAATGTTTTATTAACTTGGAAATGGCGAAAGTTCAATTGTGTGGTTGGGATTTGAATATAGAATTTGTTTAGAAATACAAAAAAGACCATATCTATATTACATGAGATTAAAAGAATATCGAAAATATACGATCACTTCATTCTAATAACAAATCAGCTACACTCCGCAAACGACGTCTATCGGCAAATTCATGAAACATGAGAAGTAACTCGATTGCAATACAGGCTGCTGCGCAGTTCAACGCAAAGCGAAGGATGCAAATTTTTCTGTCATCTTTGCTTCGTTTCGCGTCGCGTTCAGTGTGTCACGGCCTTTATGCGACATGCAAAAATAGCGTCGTGTTTATTCGGCCTTAATTAATAATGTATAAATTTAATTTTTCGTTACAGCGAGATGAATATAACTCTCTGAATATACTACATAATGAATATAGCTGTTTTCTATAAATATAAATTTCTCAGCCGATCAAATTAATTAATAGTATATTATGGAAGATAAAAAGTTACTCATAATGTTTAAGTGTAAAACCTGCTACATGTTTCATTCCTATGACGCGATTTTGGTTGATTAGACTCAATTCCTTTTTCGCGTCCTACAGTTGACCAACTTTATACGTGGCTCCATCTATTGAGTAACAGAGCAATAAACTGTATTATAATGCAGGAGCTTCACGTTTGCTCAAATAAATACTGTATATCATTTCAATAATAAACAATTAATTGAATACAATTAAGAAGCATTCGTCCTCATCATTTTTCCCAAATTGTAAATTTTCAGATTAAAATTTATTATCGTTCCATATTAATTGAAACGCTAATTTTTTTGTGAATTTAATTTTTATTATAAATAAATTATTTAAAAATAATAATACATTTGTTACATCTTTAAAAAACTTACGTTAGAGCTAAATTTTATTCCTCATCATCAACAGTTATAAATGGCCACATAAAATGCTTGCACATAAAAAGTTATTTTGAGACGACATACAAGTTAAGCTACAAATCTTTTATATTATATATGGCTGATTACGATTAAACAAAATTTAATACATTGATAAATGATCATAAATGTAATCGAGTTTTCTGTTTTTTTAAAGATTTCCGGCACAGAAGAAGAGTGCGAAACAATTTATGTACCATGTTGTAGCGGCCCGATGGCCGAGTGGTAACGCGTTGGCGTGCCACGCAGTCCTTCACCATCCAGCCCCCCACGGATGTGGGTGCAGCCCGTGGTTGGAACTAGTCCAGCCCCTTAATAATCTCTCTGATTGGAAAGGGACATAAAAACAAAAAATAACCCAGTAGCACTATAAAAATTTAACGCGCGAAGGAAGCTACGTGACGATAAATACGAATTCGATTCTTATCCTTTTTTATTATATATGTAGCCTTTATTTTCAACGCCAGCAGTCGCCTGAAGGCTCGAACTTGATTCAAGATGAGCCCTTTACTATTATTATTCCTTGACTAATAATCGCAACTCAGACGGAGGAAGAGCACTTGAGACACATACATTCCCCATGTGGAAGAGGATGAGAGATTTCCGTCTTGTATTATGCAGCCTACATGCGACCCAGAAGGAAACTGCCGCAGACCACCATGGGGACAGCATGGACCGACGCCATGAATCCACTGAGCTCGGGAGCCTTGTCACGGCCCACACTGGTCGGATAATAGTTACGGAATTTGTTATATCCCCAGAAATAAGAAAGGTCCCCATCCGGCCAAAGAGGCCGGAGTCTCTATCAGCCAGAGGTCTATCATCTCTCCGATTTGCTAGTCATCTATCTCGTCGCCATTCAAAATGATTGTATGTGAGACTATAACGGCAGGCTATATGTCATCCGACAGGCCAGTTTTAATCCCGACCAATAAAGGATATGAACGTTGAAAAGCGAAGAACAGAGCTATCTACAGTGTGAGTGATGGGAACAGCCATATCCTTTCGCTCAATGAATGAATTTCTTCACTGGGAGAGCGTCACGGAAAATCCGGAGAAGGCTGGATACTGCAGGACTTTTCTACTGAAAGCCAAACGAGTCGGCCAGATGGTTTCAGTGAAAGTGTGATGTGTTTCCATCCTGGAGGATCCGAGTTCAATTTCTGGCTCCCATCCTTCTAGATTTTTTCAGAAGAGGTCTAGAATCAGCTCAGTGAACTCCATCCTCCATGTGATGGCTGATTCCACCGTCAGCCTGGACTGAGCATGGAAATACTCCACCGTTTAGTAACAACTAGGTGAAAAGCGGCGTTAAACAACATAGTTAAAAAAGAAAGCCAAAAGAGACAGGGTTGAACATATTTTGTTTTGTCAACAGATGACGCCACTTTCCACTCAGTAAGAGTATTAAGTGGCGCCAAAAAAGACATATTTTGTTTTGTCAACAGATGACGCCACTTTCCACTCAGTAAGAGTATTAAGTGGCAGGGCGAAACAAGCCCTTTCACAGGCTGCCCACCCCTGCAGAGGGGTTAGCCGGATTGTGGAGGACGAGGATAGACGGGCTGGGCCCGGACCTTCAGTTATAACGCTCCACTACAGTTACCCAATTCTGTTTCGCTCTTCTATCTGGGACAGCTATATATGTCTGCATACATTTAGAGGAAATGCGTGGACGTCTTTCTATGAATACCGTCCCGATTGAAAAATCACTTACAAGTTAGTGTATCTTAGATACTATGAAAGTAATCTAAGATACTAAGACATGGAATATAATATACCTACAGGATCCTCTAGAACTCGAATTCGAAAGCGAAATTCATTGAGCGATAGACATCTTTTCTTGAGTAGAAGAATTCAACCACTATCTAACCCATACAATAAAAGACGATTAAAGAGTAACTTGCATTTTCTGCTAGTGGCCTGCAAAACTTCATTTGGTAGGAAGCCTTCCCTTTTTCTTTATTTTTTTTAATACTCTTTTCACTTTATCTTTCATTCTTCAAAGGATTTGAATAAACCATTGAATACACTCTGTTAGTTTTGTTAATGATCATTGTCATTGTCTTCTGAAGGTGAGTCGGGTGGATGATCGCGTGGTAAAGCTGTGGCTTACCGCCCTAGAGGATCCTGAAAAACTGGAAAGTCCCGCATTTCCAATTTTGCAGGAGGAATCTAGGCCCAGCTGTTGAATCCCATCCTTCACCCTTCTGGTTAACTCCATCATGGTGTTAGCTGGCCTGTGATGGGCTCTACAAGTGGCCGCCGCCAGGTGAACAAGTATCACTTGTTCGATATGACAGTTTAACTACACTAACTGCTTAACCTAACTAACTAGAACCTAACTTGTCAACCGATAGCCGCAGGATAAAGCAGTCGCTTACCACTTAGGAGGATCTGGCTCAATTTAGAGTTCGATCTGACAAGTGAGTCGTTGAACCTCATCTTTCAAGTTACTTAATTATCATCATCAGTGTTATCTAGGCTGTGATAAGATCTCAATGCGGCCGCATTATATAGAATATATCTCTTGTGCATTATGGTAGCTTAAGTAAAACTAATAATTTTTCTTTGTTTATACTTTCATTTAAATTTCTTACTTTGTTTTTCAGTAGTCGGTGGATGGTCACAAAGAAAGTGTACTGTACTTCCACACTTGAGGATTCGGCTTTAATACTCGAGTTATACAACCAAAAATTTTTACAGAGGCTCAGGTCTGGTTCGCTGAATCCTATCCTTCACCTAATAGCTGTCTGCAACAAGGATATGTACGTTTTGGTGAGCAATGAAATGCCTCGCTGCTTAGAACGCATTGATAAAATATGGCATTTAAACCATATAGTGAAAAACCATTTCATTTGCAATGCTCACTAAAATTCCTTAAAGTGTATACACACAGTTCCATATCGCACAAATTCTCATCGAAGGTAATCGTTTCTTCACATAATTTGCTCTCATATAGCTCTTCCAAGTAGGGCGACTAAATATCGAGTGGTAACGCGTTGGCGTCCACGCAGGAGGATCCGGGTTCGCGTCCCGGGTGCGGCATCACCTGAAAAGTTTTTTCGGAGTGCTGGGCCCAGCCCAGCGATCCCCTTTCTTCATCATCCGGCCCTCCTCTACAGGTATGGGTGCAGCCCGTGGTTGGAACTGGCCCCGCCCCTTAGTTTCACATAATTTGCTCTCATATAGCTCTTCCAAGCAGGGCGACTAAATATCGAGTGGTAACGCGTTGGCGTCCACGCAGGAGAACCCGGGTTCGCGTCCCGGGTGCGGCATCACCTGAAAAGTTTTTTCGAAGTGCTGGGCCCAGCCCAGCGATCCCCTTTCTTCATTATCCGGCCCTCCTCTACAGGTATGGGTGCAGCCCGTGGTTGGAACTGGCCCCGCCCCTTAGTAATCTCCTGATTCAGTCTGTGGTTGGAACTGGCCCCGCCCCCTTAGTAATCTCCCTGATTGGAAAAGGGGTGTAAAAATGTAAAAACACTCTTCCAAGCAGATCTTCCATTTTCATTCGCAATCGTATTACTTTACTTTTACTTTAGTCCTATTGATATTTTTTCATTTATATCAATAGATAGTATCTGGGTCAATCTGAATCTTTTATTAGTTTCGTATCCGTAATCTTTATTAGTCCTATTGATATTTTTTCATTTATATCGATAGATAGTATCTGGGTCAATCTGAATCTTTTATTAGTTTCGTATCCGTAATCTTTATTTGGAAATCTTTCATTGTGAGATCCGCAGGATACCACGCTAAAACTCTTATTTTATTGTCCGTTTTATGATTTATCATTAATATTTGCTTTACTTAATTATTGTAACTATATATGTTAATCGATTATGTAACCAACTATATTAACCGATTTATATTGTTATCATATCAGTTATTTTGTAAAAATTCTATGATGTTTGAGATCTGAACAATTATATAATAATTCAAAATTTGTTTAAAAATTAATGATTATATATTGCCACATTTGGCAAAGATTTTATAACAGGAAATAGAGTCAAAACTACAAGTTTTTTCGAATTCTATATTTTTTATTGATCCCCTTTGGCGCCATTTTTCAAACCATACTCACATAAATCCGAAATTGCACTAATTTGTTACTTTGATATTCCTATGCCGTCTCCCAATGCGTTTGATATCAGTTCAATGTAGTACATACGAAAGTCATAGTTCATACTTATGATCTTTCATGAACATTATTTTCAGTTAAAGTTTAACCACTATTACAGAAATTATGGATCAGTTTATACAAAATGATTAAATTTTGATAGAAGTTCAAAGGCAAGACGAAATGTCATGGATGTGATGTCTTGCTATGGACAGTTGCTTGCCGAATGAAAGAGGAAAAGGCAAACGATTTTTTGTTAGATGATTCTTAACGAAAAAAAAAGTATCAAATGAGGAAGAACCCTCATCACAAACAAATTATTTACTCGAATATTTTTGATTTTCATGAATCCTCATCCAAACATAAATTATTTACTCGAATATTTTTGATTTTCATGAATGATTTGAACCTTCTTCATCATGAACAAATTATTTACTTGAATATTTTTGATTTTCATGAATGATTTATGACAAATTATTTACTTGAATATTTTTGATTTTCATGAATGATTTATGAATCCTTCCTCATCACAAACATAAATTATTTATTTGAATATTTTTGATTTTCATGAATGATTTATGAATACAAATTGATATTAGCAATAAAAATGATCTATAATTAATGTAATACAATAGCAATAATACATGTTAGATCGGAAGAGTATATTAATGTAATATAATAGTAATAATACATGCTACAAAATAAAATAAAAAAATGCTATGTATTTACAAAATAAAAAAATGTATATATATTTTTTTATTCACTGTCCCATTTCACCTATTCCCATTATTGCTATGAATATTACAATAGTAATAAAACATGTTACAAAATAAAAAAAGGTACGTATATTTTTTATTCACTGTCCGTTTCACCTATTCCCATTATTTACGTTAAGATGATAACGTTTAACGCTGTTTCGTTTAGCGCTAGGTTTTTTTTTGGAACGTATTTCCCGCATTAAACGAGGTCTTACTGTATTCGAGTTTTGAAAATCCAGAGGAAAATTAGCTATACAGTATTAGTGATTAGCCAGTGGTATAGTTAGGTGAGAGCTGACCGTTTAATTATACAATACGATCCCGGATACGTATATCGAATACTATCCTGGATACTATCTTGCCCCTTAACTTCTGGTAAGGAAAAGTTAGATCAACATCCCAAATTATCAATGAGCACACAGTTTATCTTGCCAGGAAAAGACGAGAGACCAAACGTTAACCTCAGGCTATTATTTTGCATAATAGCTGTAGGTTAGCGTAAACTTTAATAAAATAAATTTTTATTACTCACTTTAATTCTCTTCGACCATAAATTTTTTGCACAATTTACGATGCTCTTCACGAATTTTCCTATAACAATTAACTAACAATAGAACCTCTTTAAAAATTAATTTACTCATATATTATTAAATAAACTGGTGATTTAAAGTATTGTCTGCCAAAAAAGAAGTCAAATTCGCATATCTTACAAACTCTGGATCTATCCATTTTCTGATAATTTAATATTATGGTGTATTATGGTATATTGTACAAACATATCGGCCTTGTATCATTGTATTATGAACCCGTAATACTGATCTTTTTCCAAACATAACGTTTTAAGTTCTATAATATATTGGAACTTTTTAACAAGAGTAGTAAAATAGTTTTATATATTAAATATAAATATATTTGTTACTTTTACTATAATAAATTAAATATAAATAATTTTAGATCAACATCGCAAATTATCAATGAGCACACAGTTTATCTTGCCAGGAAAAGACATGAGACCAAACGTTAACCTCAGGCTATTATTTTGCATAATAGCTGATAAACAATTAACTAACAATAGAACCTCTTTAAAAATTAATTTACTCGTATATTATTAAATAAACTGGTGATTTAAAGTATTGTCTGCCAAAAAAGAAGTCAAATTCGCATATCTTATAAACTCTGGATCTTTTTCTGATAATTTAATATTATGGTGTATTATGGTATATTGTACAAACATATCGGCCTTGACCCCATCCTTCACCCTTCTGGTTAACTCCATCATGGTGTTAGCTAGCCTGTGATGGGCTCTACAAGTGGCCGCCGCCAGGTACGATGACAGTTTAACTACACTAACTGCTTAACCTAACTAACTAGAACCTAACTTGTCAACCGATAGCCGCAGGATAAAGCAGTCGCTTACCACTTAGGAGGATCTGGCTCAATTTAGAGTTCGATCTGACAAGTGAGTCGTTGAACCTCATCTTTCAAGTTACTTAATTATCATCATCAGTGTTATCTAGGCTGTGATAAGATCTCAATGCGGCCGCACTATATAGAATATATCTCTTGTGCTTTATGGTAGCTTAAGTAAAACTAAAAATTTTTCTTTGTTTATACTTTCATTTAAATTTCTTACTTTGTTTTTCAGTAGTCGGTGGATGGTCACAAAGAAAGTGTACTGTACTTCCACACTTGAGGATTCGGCTTTAATTCTCGAGTTATACAACCCAAAATTTTTACAGAGGCTCAGGTCTGGTTCGCTGAATCCTATCCTTCACCTAATAGCTGTCTGCAACAAGGATATGTACGTTTTGGTGAGCAATGAAATGCCTCGCTTCTTAGAACGCATTGATAAAATATGGCATTTAAACCATATAGTGAAAAACCATTTCATTTGCAATGCTCACTAAAATTCCTTAAAGTGTATACACACAGTTCCATATCGCACAAATTCTCATCGAAGGTAATCGTTTTTTCACATAATTTGCTCTCATATAGCTCTTCCAAGCAGGGCGACTAAATATCGAGTGGTAACGCGTTGGCGTCCACGCAGGAGAACCCGGGTTCGCGTCCCGGGTGCGGCATCACCTGAAAAGTTTTTTCGAAGTGCTGGGCCCAGCCCAGCGATCCCCTTTCTTTATTATCCGGCCCTCCTCTACAGGTATGGGTGCAGCCCGTGGTTGGAACTGGCCCCGCCCCTTAGTAATCTCCTTGATTGGAAAGGGGCGTAAAAATGTAAAAACACTCTTCCAAGCAGATCTTCCATTTTCATTCGCAATCGTATTACTTTAGTCCTATTGATATTTTTTCATTTATATCGATAGATAGTATCTGGGTCAATCTGAATCTTTTATTAGTTTCGTATCCGTAATCTTTATTTGGAAATCTTTCATTGTGAGATCCGCAGGATACCACGCTAAAACTCTTATTTTATTGTCCGTTTTATGATTTATCATTAATATTTGCTTTACTTAATTATTGTAACTATATATGTTAATCGATTATGTAACCAACTATATTAACCGATTTATATTGTTATCATATCAGTTATTTTGTAAAAATTCTATTATGTTTGAGATCTGAACAATTATATAATAATTCAAAATTTGTTTAAAAATTAATGATTATATATTGCCACATTTGGCAAAGATTTTATAACAGGAAATAGAGTCAAAACTACAAGTTTTTTTCGAATTCTATATTTTTTATTGATCCCCTTTGGCGCCATTTTTCAAACCATACTCACATAAATCCGAAATTGCACTAATTTGTTACTTTGATATTCCTATGCCGTCTCCCAATGCGTTTGATATCAGTTCAATGTAGTACATACGAAAGTCATAGTTCATACTTATGATCTTTCATGAACATTATTTTCAGTTAAAGTTTAACCACTATTTCAGAAATTATGGATCAGTTTATACAAAATGATTAAATTTTGATAGAAGTTCAAAGGCAAGACGAAATGTCATGGATGTGATGTCTTGCTATGGACAGTTGCTTGCCGAATGAAAGAGGAAAAGGCAAACGATTTTTTGTTAGATGATTCTTAACGAAAAAAAAAGTATCAAATGAGGAAGAACCCTCATCACAAACAAATTATTTACTCGAATATTTTTGATTTTCATGAATGATTTATGAATACAAATCGATATTAGCAATAAAAATGTCTATAATTAATATAATACAATAGTAATAAAACATGTTACAAAATAAAAAAAGGTACGTATATTTTTTATTCACTGTCCGTTTCACCTATTCCCATTATTTACGTTAAGATGATAACGTTTAACGCTGTTTCGTTTAGCGCTAGGTTTTTTTTGGAACGTATTTCCCGTATTAAACGAGGTCTTACTGTATTCGAGTTTTGAAAATCCAGAGGAAAATTAGCTATACAGTATTAGTGATTAGCCAGTGGTATAGTTAGGTGAGAGCTGACCGTTTAATTGTACAATACGATCCCGGATACGTATATCGAATACTATCCTGGATACTATCTTGCCCCTTAACTTCTGGTAAGGAAAAGTTAGATCAACATCGCAAATTATCAATGAGCACACAGTTTATCTTGCCAGGAAAAGACATGAGACCAAACGTTAACCTCAGGCTATTATTTTGCATAATAGCTGTAGGTTAGCGTAAACTTTAATAAAATAAATTTTTATTACTCACTTTAATTCTCTTCGACCATAAATTTTTTGCACAATTTACGATGCTCTTCACGAATTTTCCTATAACAATTAACTAACAATAGAACCTCTTTAAAAATTAATTTATTCGTATATTATTAAATAAACTGGTGATTTAAAGTATTGTCTGCCAAAAAAGAAGTCAAATTCGCATATCTTATAAACTCTGGATCTTTTTCTGATAATTTAATATTATGGTGTATTATGGTATATTGTACAAACATATCGGCCTTGTATCATTGTATTATGAACCCGTAATACTGATCTTTTTCCAAACTCTGGGAATGCAAAAGGTAGTCACAATACCCATCATTATTTCCTCAACAGGAGTAATCCCTCACACTCTACACAAAAGCCTCAAAATTTTAGATCTACATCCCAAGACATACATAAAACTACAAAAAGCATCACTACTCAATACATGCAACATAGTAAGAAAGTTTCTTAGCACTGACGCAGACAATTAACACACCATTAAATATCACAAGTAGCTATATCTTGAGGATTCTTGACTCGTGTCCGACATAGCACTTTGACCCGGAGTTACTCCGTGCCCACATTGATGTACTATAAAATAATAATAATAAAATATGTATTATAATATAAATATTATACAATATTAATATATATAAATAATATAAAATATTTTTACATTATAAAGATAAATTTACAATAAATTTTATGTAAAAGTCAATATTTCTATTAAGAATTTTTGTTTGATGATTAACCGATCATACAAGTATTTCAAGGATTTCCCTCTTATATTATATAAATTTTGATTTATTTAAATTATATTATGCTTGTCCATTTTCCTATCATAAATTTTTAAATGAGAAATTTTAAATCAATGTTTCAAATACAGTACAATAATACGATTACATATGTGTAATGCATATATAATGCAGGTTTGTTTTTCACATAAATATTATGATATTTGTTAGATATTTTCTTTGAATAATTTAATTTCTCGTTCTTAGTACGAGTATGTTAACAACCTATTTACGGGAATGTTTTCTATCTCAACACGATTGTAAAAGCTTTTTCTTGCCGAAATACGCCTTCGACACAATTGACATCATAAACATGATAGAAATATAAGTATAATATGATACTGTAAACTTAAAGGCTAAAATTTGAGTCTTTTAATTTACTACTGGATTTAAAGATTTAGTAATTTCCATGCAAAGATACATGTTTCTATCGATTTTTATTCATAGATTTATACTAAAACATTTTATATAATAGATGTATGATTAAAATAATGTTAATCATTATTATAAAATTTTTTTATTATGTCAATTATCATTCGTGTGTAAATATTCTGAACACGTTAACATTTCTGCCTCAAATTTTCTCTAACTGATAATAGGAACTCATTTAATGATTTTTTTACCAAAATATTTTAGCATAAGATTTAGCAAAACCATGGATTTTTCATTTTTTCGCAATATATTCCTTACCTAAAGTAGTTGCACAATGCTATATGTCCCTGAATATCTATGAAAAAAATTAATCAAATGTTTACATTAATTATAAATTCAATAAATTTTGTAATTCTTATGACGATAATTAATTATAACATTTTTAAATATCTCACATGTATGTAATCATCATATATAAGTTGACACGATGCAGACAAGCATCATTAAAAGACAGCTAACTCCAGATTGACATCATTTGTTACTGTAATAGTATCTAATGCTGCAGCTTTCTAAAGAGATGAAAAAAATCATTTCTAAAGTTTATATTTTTCTATAAGCTTTAGAAATAAAATAAAAAAAAATGGATTATTATTTAATTTTTAATAAATTGTAAACGATGTATTTTATATTACTGTTTATTTTTCTTTTTAAGAAAATAAAATAAACTTCCAAACATTTCTAATGAATATAAAAGTGCTTTCTTCAAATCGACAAAAACATATAAATTATTTTCCAGTTGATTTTATCGTATTAATAAATAATAGAAAACCTCTTAAACTTTTGAAAATAAATTAATTATGAAAATGTTTCCAAAGGACAAACTTTTTTCTATAGAAAGAATTTTAAAGAAATGGAATTTAAAATTGTAACATCTATTTATTTTCTTTCTGTTTCTTTTTTTTTCTTAAAGTAAGAGAAATTGCGACGATCAATTTTCTATGATGTAAATAGGCATCTGTCCTGGAGAACAAGAGCTCATGACCTGATGCATTAAGTTCCATCAATACTCTGTTACTTCTGAGAAATATTGATTTGTAATTACGTTTTTTATTCGTCTTTGAAGTTATTTAACATATAGATTAATAACTTTAGGTCAGTGGGCAAAATTCACGCCCTCGGAATAGAAAAATCCCCGCTGTGAAGTGAGATAAATCACTTGGAAAATTAGTGACACTTCAATCTTTGTTACATTTGTCAGAGATGTGATTCACCTAGGGATTGGTTATCTTGGAAAAAAATCACCATAAATTTCTCCATAATATTATATCACAGTCATTCTTGTAAAATAAATATATCAAGATTTCATTGACAGATTTATAACTATTATGAAAGATATAAAAGAACATTAATATATATTTTTTTTTATTTTTTTTTCTATTTTCTGAGTTAAATTATAAATTTATTTGTTATAAATTTTATAATTTAGATAATAAAGCAACATTAAAATTGTGTAAAAAATTAATTACTCCATAAAAATGCATCAAAATTAAAAACAAAACTTATTTTCTAACAAAATCGATTAAAATTTTGCCTTTTTCGTATCAAGTCATTAAATATATTAATATAAATAGCTTTCACTTCAAATGTTTTCTTGTAGGTGGAACAACAAATTTCGTACTAAACCCAAACACGTGACTGTACAAATCTGTGATAAAAGAATAACCCACCTAAGGAGAAACTCTGCAGGATTTGACAAGTACAGATTTAAAGCTATAATTGCCTCATTGTCAGTAAACATAGAACTGTGTGAAGTCGGTATATATATCCATACCGACTTCACACAGTTCTATTTTTTTATTCAGTATACTAGTACATGATTCGAAATGATATAAACTGTACTACAACTAAAAATGTCAAACGTTAAGTTGTTTCGACCTTGGGACGATCAGAAATCAAATTTAAAACTCGATCCTAATAAGAAACTAATAGAAACTTATCGTTGGCGAACTGGATTAAAGAACGTTCCAGTTCGTTTTAAGTTAAAGCGATACGTTTGTTACTACTGTAGTAAATGCTTTTACAATAAAGGACAACTGAAAGGACATTTCAGAATACATACAGGTAAGTAAACTTTTTAGTTGATATGATAATAATATTACGATACTAAAAAATGAAGTTATATTTAATATTATTTGCAAATTGCAAACATTTATTTAGAGAACGTTGTCAAGTTGAATCTGAAATTTGATTTTTCATATTTAATCTTGTAACCTTATTATTGTTCTGTTTGAGTTTGATTGACGGTAGTATTAAAATTATAAATGGATTTGTATTTTTTTCCTCTATAAATTTTTTTGTTTTATTTTTTACAGAGAACTTTAAATAATTCTAATAATAGTATAATTTATAGTTACAGACAAACTAGGAAGTACGATAAAATGATGCTTTATAAGAATTCATAACTCTAACCTGATTCCTGTTAGAAAAAAACTTCAAATTTTTATTCTTGGAGCAATAAGATGTGAATAATCAATTAAAATCTAATCGGTTTTAATGCACATTATCAAAATAAAATGAACAATCTTTCTTTAATTATATTTAATCTTGCAACTATTTATTTCTTAATTTGAATGAAAATTAAGGCACTTAACATCTCAAAATCTATATTTTCGGGATGTTAAGAGCTTATAGCTTAGTTTTTAGAAATCGAATTAAAACCGATCCCTGTAAGTCAATGCACATATAGAATGTTAAAACAATGTTTGTTAATTAACATGCCTTACTAGTTAATATTGTATTCTTTATACTGTATAAGAAATTAAAATACACAGTTATCAGTTACTAAAAAATCTAGCCTGATATTCATAGTTCTAATGTTAAGAAAGATAGGAAAAAGTTTTTACATAAATTTTTGATAATCATAAAAATCCATAATTAAACAACCCATAATTTTAAACTTGCCAAACATTTGGAGTAATTTTAAAAATATGCATTTATGATCATTATAATTGCATATAGGAAAAATAATTCTATTGGATCATATGAAATTTTTTAAATGCATTAGGATCTAGAAAATTTTCCTTTTCTAGTACATTTGATAAAGTAATTTTTCAAATATACCTAGCCCTCGATTTGTACGGCATTCAATTTACACGTTTTTAAATGAAAACAAAAAAATTTTTTTGGGTTTTATTTTGATTGTTTTGCATTATGCCATCACTCTCACAGACAAGCAAGACAAAGTTACCTACATTATAGACATCTCAATACCTGA
>AYEL01055799.1:0-16876 GCA_000484575.1 Olivierus martensii
AGATTTATTAAAAATTTTGGCATAATCATATTTAAAAATAAAAAAAAACTTATTTAATGACATATAATGTAATGTAGTGTCGTTAGATGATGATGATAAGTATAACTGAGAAACTTAAATAAATAAATATATATAAACTTATTTAATGACATATAATGTAATATAGTGTCGTTAGATGATGATGATAAGTATAACTGAGAAACTTAAATAAATAAATATATACAAGCTGAAATAAATAAATATATACAACCAAAAAATTTCAATATGTAAAAGAAAAGTAGCCAAATTATTAAAAAAATTAAATTTTTGCAAAATGTAAAACCGGCTACTTAAATAAAACAATGTCAACCAAATAATTTCTAAACTAGAACAAATGTCATAATTCTCAGAACTGTACTTTGCTTTATTTTACATATCAGACAATTTTTTTTAGTCGATATTATATTCATTTGAAAAATAGAGTCATAATTTAACAGTTATATATTATACTGTTAATTATACTTTATGCAGTAAGATTTTTACAATTTAAGACTCTAGATTATTAAAAATCATTCAAACAACACAACAACTAAGTGGATTAAGGAAAAATATGTGCACTACCTTTAAATGTATTTTGAAGCGAATAATAAGAGATGAAAAATTATTATTAATGATTTTGCTTTATCGAAATTACTGTATTATTATTTTTTTTTTATTTCGCTATCATTTAAGTAATTTCCGAATTTACAAGTAAATTTCAAGAGTAATCTTGTTTTTGTAGAAAGAGAAAAATCCATTTTCTTAATGAAACGTTTCACTATAAACACGATCACATCTATTATTATCATTGTTATTTTCAGGGCCAATGCTAAGAATTTTGATGCCCCTAAGCAAAGTTTAGTAAGATTTTTGGCACCCCAGGCAATATATTAAACGATGTTTGGCATAATGTATATCTTTAATTTTTTAGTAAAAATTATATCTTTAGTCCATAACAGTAAATCTAGATAGATTACATTATATACATTAACATGGTAACTGACTTTGCTGTTAATGATTATAAGTAAACTACAGTATTATGCTCTTCCTGATATAAAATATTTGCGATATTTTATATCAGGAATTTGTAAATGGTAATAAAAAAAAGAAATATCTCTTTACAACAGTTTTATTACATCCGTCGTTGGATACCATTGGGAAAAATTCTTGAATGCGTTTAAAAATAAATATTTTCTCTGACTACATTCGTAGATAAAGAAAAATTTAAATATACAAAAAACAAATATAATAAAAAAAATAGATAAAAACGTTTACTCATTCGCCAAACTTTGTTTTTTTTTTATTTGTTTGCCTACAAAACAAGAAAGATAACTTTGTTTTTCATGATTAAACATGGAAGCCGCATTGACAAACAATGGCAAAAATTTATTCTACGAGACGAATCATTTCGCAATTTTCAATAGAATTTTTCTTACAAACCACAAATTCGATTCGTGTTTATACTTTTCACTACAAACAATTTAATAATTCGAACTAATAATTATTAAAGTACGATATTACCTACGAGCATTTAAGATGTAAAATCAGTTAAATTTATTTTATAAAATAATTAAACGCGTTCAAAAAAAATTAATTAATATTAATGTGGTATTTTGATAGCTTTTATTGCATTAAAATTGTTGTACATAAACTGTGAATTAAAGTATATAGGTCTAAGTTTTATTTTTAGCATGTCGTCATCCATGAACTTGTATAAGGAAGTATATAGTATTGTATATGATAGTACTTGTATTTTCAAGTGTATTGCATGCATACATTTTTAAGTCAGTTTATATCTTGTATAACAGATTAAACTCACAAAATTATTTAGTAAATATATGTATCAATACATCGAGGTCCAATAATTGTCCTCGATGCATCAATGCGATCTCTTTCATGAATATCTCTCATAATGTTCATAAAAGAGAAGATAAAGTAAAAATTAATATTCAGTTCCAGAAAGAACTAATTCTTCTCTTTCCTTTCATT
The DNA here is from genome assembly GCA_000484575.1 of Olivierus martensii. Taxonomy (NCBI): domain Eukaryota; kingdom Metazoa; phylum Arthropoda; class Arachnida; order Scorpiones; family Buthidae; genus Olivierus; species Olivierus martensii. The sequence continues at coordinate 2,008 of AYEL01055799.1, forward strand.
CCAATATTTCGGAATTATATAATGTATTATGCTAAATTAATATATTTGGTTCCAAAAATCAGTTTCGATGATGATATTTCACTAAATTTCGTAAAAATCTATCAATAAGAAATATTGAAATATATTCTATTTTTAAATGAAACTGAGAATATAAAACTGATTCGAGATCATCTATAATGGCAGAATATCGTTACCGAATTTTAATAATTAATTCAAAAATTATTATTGTGAGTAGGTCCGACGAGAGGAGGATGATGTGGTAAAATTCAAGCCACGTATTCACAGGGGCCAAGACATCATCCCACAATTTGTTTTTTACACCCTAATTAACTGTAGAAGGATGGTGCTGAAAATTAGAGTCCGATGCGGGGTAATAAATTACTCCAACCTTATAATTTTTAAATTATTGGGGCCCATGTACAAATCAGGGGCATCGAGAAATGCCCCTGATTGTGAGCTATAGAAACACGTACAAAATGGCCATCCTTACTATAATATGCTTACTTGCTTGACTTGCTTATATGCCTTACCATTATACCAAAAGCCATTAAACCAAAGTTTATCATTATACTGCATGTATGTCTTAATCGTGCGTTTTTATTTTCGTCATGCGTCTGTATGTCTATCTTAGCCTACTTTCCTTTCCAAAAATAATTGTAGTCTGTATCAAAAGGAGGATGATGTGGTAAAATTCCTCAAGCCACGGATTCACAGGGGCCAAGACATCATCCCAAAATTTGCTTTTTTACACCCTAATTAACTGTAGAAGGATGGTGCTGAAAATTAGAAGTCCGATGCGGGGTAATAAATTACTCCAACCTTATAATTTTTAAATTATTGGGGCCCATGTACAAATCGGGGGCATCGAGAAATGCCCCTGATTGTGAGCTATAGAAACACGTACAAAATGGCCATCCTTACTATAATATGCTTACTTGCTTGACTTGCTTATATGCCTTACCTTTAAGTTTATCATTATTACTGCATGTATGTCTTAATCGTGCGTTTTTATTTTCGTCGTGCGTCTGTATGTCTATCTTAGCCTACTTTCCTTTCCAAAAATAATTGTAATCTGTACCTTAGATGCAAATAAGAGAGGTAAATCTAAGGTTAACATCTAAAATAAATGTGATGAATATAAAATAGTGCATATGTATGTGAATGTTTTGTACATACGATACACAACACGACGAAAATAGAAATGCGCAACTAAAAAAAACTAATAGATTACTTTGACACATCTGTTTCTTAGCATTTGCTTATAGATTACTTTTGCTGCACATCTTGTGAAGATTCACCCACGTGCACACTGCACATTACATTCACACTTACAGCACACTGACTCCATTACATTCCCGAAGAAAGTAAAGTTTACAAAACTTAACTTTTTTGAGAATGTAATGTTTGTAAAACCCCCAAAATTCTTTACTAGCTTTACTTATAAGCTTTATAAGAGCTTTAGTAAACTGTATTAAGAGCTTACTAAAGCCCTTCAAAAGTTTATAAAAAAAAATAAAAAGCTTCCTAAAGCCAAAAAATATCTTTATTAGTTTTAGAAAACTTTAGTAAGATTAAATAAGTATTTATTTATTTAATCTTACTAAAGTTCTCTACCAGTTTAATACCTTTAGAAAACTTTAATATGGTTAAATAAATGAAATTTATTTAAATACATAAATAAATAAAGTTTAAATATTTATTTATTTAAATAGGTAAAACTTATTTAATCTTACTAAATTTCTCTACTAAAGTACTAAAGTTCTCTGCTAAAGTACTAAAGTTCTCTACTAGTTTAATAGCTTTAGAAAACTTTAGTATGGTTAAATAAATTTCATTTATTTAACCATACTAAAGTTATTTATGTATTTAAATAAATGAAATTTATTTAAATACATAAATAAATAAAGTTTAAATATTTATTTATTTAAATAGGTAAAACTTATTTAATCTTACTAAATTTCTCTACTAAAGTACTAAAGTTCTCTGCTAAAGTACTAAAGTTCTCTACTAGTTTAATAGCATAATGCATTTTAATTATGGTTAAATAAGTAAAATTTATTTAAAGTTTAAATATTTATTTATTTAAAAAAAAAAAAATAAAACTTATTTAATCATACTAAAAATTCTCTAAAATTAAAGCACTAAAGATTAAATAGGTTTCATTTATTTAATCTTTAATTTCTTTGGAAAAGTAACGCTTAAGATTCTGAAAAGTCATTTGCGTGTTCACACTGATAACTTTTGAATTAATTGCTACGAGAAACACCTTAGAATATGAATATATATTCAACTCGTGGCCAAAATTTTCTCCATTTTCCTCCTCCGACCAAATTTATACAGCACTCAAAACCACATGTCAACCTTTCTCTATTTAATATTCAATTATAATTTTATAATTTCTAAGAAAGACTTTATAAATAGTATTGTAAAATTTAAATGCATTTCTTAATGTTCTTTTTTTTCTGTCTTGTTTCTACGTCATGACATCATATGATAAAGATCTTTATTTCTCTCCTATAAATAATGAATCATTAACTATTTTAATTAACTTCCGGTTTAATATGTACGTTATATTTGCTGTTAGTCATTTTTAAATAATTAAATCTAACTAGAACATCTCGAAGAAAAGTTTAGACTTAAGGAAAGTTCATTGATCTACTAACCTAAAAAAATTTTCCCCTTAAGGAGCCTATCCATTTCTAGGTTACATAGAAGGCGATTTAGTATCGCAATCGCCGAAAGAAGAAGAAGAAAAAAAAAAAAATCGAAATTTCACAATAAACTCTGTTATTTATAACGCCACCGATGACGTCACAACCTATATTTTTTACGTATTAATAATAAATGGTTGCATGCTATATTCAAATGGGAGTAATATGGTTGTTACTTGGAAATGGTAGTAATAATAACGAATTAAAGTCTCAAAGAATACACGATACGTCTTTTACGTTACTACCGGATCGACAAACCGATTAGATTTTTATGGTAGACTAGATAATTTGAATGTCTGACGTCAATTCCGCGCGCGTTACCAAGGTTAAGAAGTAAACAATTTTTCTACGTTCGTTTTATTAAGTGTTGCCAGTTCGAAATTAAAATTAAAAAAAAAAAAAATGATCGAAATGCGTAAAACTGGGGAAATAACGGAATTTTTTTTTTTTATAAGACATCCGTTGGATTAACGGGAGTTGTTATCGTGTAGTATCACACATATTATGTAACACATTATATAAATTCTATTATTAATGTAAAATCATCATCAAAACAAAATATAGCTGCAAGTCATTGATCGATCTGTAAAGCAAACATCATTAACTTCTTTTTTTTATGTTTAATAGCATAATCAGCATTTTATATTCCAAATTTATCGCGTAACTGGTAGCAAAAATTAAATATAAATCAAAAATATCATAAATTAAGACAGATTTATTTTCTATAATTTATTTTAGCGCTAATACTGTTACGATACTTAGAAAAACGAATAAAAGAATTGATGTCATGATGAAACTTACCTACCTTAGTCTTTCCCCAATTTTATCTGTATAAGTTAAGTAAAGATCACATCTGGAGATATAACACGTCCGATATTATCTATACATAAGTATTACCGACTAAAGAGTACAGTCTGTAAAAGTCGCCATCGCACACTTTTCATAGCTACATTTCGTCAAGGTCTACCTTGCCTGACTGGGTACCTATATACAGTAGATTCAATTTACTACAGTCCTGTCACGTGTGTTTACAGCTAGCTACTCATTGGACTCGTCTACTATGACCTCGCAAGAAGAAAACTTGCATTTCGCCCATAAATTCCCGGAATTTTTTATTATATGAAGTAGAGAGAGCGACTTTTCTTTTCGTAAATACTTTCTACTCGTTATCAGACGAGAATTTTTTTAACGTATTCAAAAAAGCCATTAACATTATAAATATAGATTTTTATATCTTACCATGGACACCATCCAGTAGAGTCAGTACAGTTTACTCAACTCTGTTTTGATGTTGGAAAAAATGCTAAATAATATAAAATTTCAGATGGTTAACTTTTTATTCGCTACTTCATTTAAATTTTTTTTTTTACGTTTTCTATCGTATTTTTAAACGAGGAAGAGATCGACTTTAGTTGTTTACTTGTTACCTCCAAGTATAAAATTATCTCTTATGAGAAATAATTGTAACGAAACCGCAGTTCTGAATTTCCCTTTAAGGAAAAAAGAAGTAATGTCAAAATAGCTGAAGGGATGAGGTTCTAATAAGTCCTTGAAAAGGTTACTGAAAGGGAATTTTCTTCTTCTAAAATTGAATAATTAAATTGTCTAAAATTTCTTTGAATGTGGAGCCTTTGCAATGTTTAATGTCGCAACCAAAATATATTAAAAAGGAAAAATAACCGAATAGATGAAGAGCGTAATTATAATTACATGCTGCAGATTTATGCTGTCCTACGAAACTATAAAGTTATAATTTTTAAAGTGATGGAAAAACATCTCACCTGTGGCTATGACCATGACCTGAATGTATTGACTTATCCGGAAAAAATCCCTGTTTTTTATCATATGGTTAATAATGGCGACCTCGTTTCTTTAACAGCTCTTGCCACGCTGACCATTTACTTTTATATAAGAAATTTCGGCCTTGACTATATCAAGATTTGAAAAACAATCCCTTGTCAACTTTCCGACAATATTTAATTAAGTTTGCTTAACAAATAAAGTGAATACATGATCAGATTTTTAATTCATGTTTTTGATTGTATTATTCGCAAAAATTATACAGAATGATGGATAATTACGAACTGAATAAACTTTCAAAAAGAACTACATACTTATGAGCGCAGTTTCCGAGATATACACGCTAATTGAATGAATGCAATACGTGCGGTCTTCATAAATAACATGAATAATTCCTACCGAATGTTATTGACAGATTCTTTGATGATTAAGTCAGCACGATTAATATTTAAATATTGAAATGCAAGTTTGCTGAGGGCAAACTTTCGGTTTAAGTTGTTAGAACAAATTTGCAACATGTTCTAGCAAAAGAAGAAATCATTCGTGTCGCAACGCGTGCCAACAGATATCACTACAACTTTTCGCATTCACGCTCTTGGGTATATCAAAAGTTACTCGCGTGACGAGTAGATTTTTGAATAATTATGCATAATAATAAAAATTCTAAAACTTTATATATTATATTACGTATCTGCGAGGCATATTGGCCAAATAACTATAGTTCAAAGTTATTCAATGCGATTCAGTTCGATTGTTATGGAGATACTGCATGTTGTAACTCATAAATCAATGCGGCTATAGAATAACTGAATGCATCTGAATTTAAATACCCGTATAAAGTAATTCTTTCGGATATTTTAAACTTTTCATTGTTAATAGAATTTGGCAAAAATTATTGGCCTTGACCATGAAAAGTTTGTCGCGTCATTTCCTATAGTTATAGAACCGAATCGATTATCATTCGTAAAAATGTTATTGTTCGCGATGTATTTTGATATTTTTTTTTCTATTGATATAATTCGAAACAATGCCAGCCTATGTTTAGTATCAGAATAGTTAAAAAAGTAATTATTTTTAAGATAATTTTTTAAAATCACGTTATTGCAACTTTTTATAATTTCCTTTATGAAAACAATTCTTCCATTTTCTTCGTTCTACATCAGGCATGTCAAGCGTGGGCTGCATGCAGATCTCGGCACTCTTCAGTGCTGCCATAAATTTTTAATTTTATCTATTTTCTTAAAACAAAACAATTTTCTTTACTTATAGAATATACTGTACTTAATTTTTTCAAATTTTATTTTCCTATAAAACAGCTATTGTTGTGAAGCGTAAATAATTGGATGCAACTGAATTAAATTGAACATTTAGAATGTGGCTTCTTTAACTTATGTCCCTTAAACGGCACTTTCAATACTCTGTTGTCCTCATTGATGTTCGTCCCTTAAGTGGCCTCCCGTAAGAACTGAGTTTAGCATTCTTGTTCTACATGATTATAAGCATAATATCGTTCTTCATGAAGTATGTAGTACCTTATTTTGTTGACGAACAAAATTGTACCTTACTTCTTTTCATTAAAATCTAATATAAATGATCATAATAATAATAAAAAATACTGTTTTTGATTTTTTTTTCATTTCAGAAATGCATTAAGTAAATTGCTGTCATGGCCATAACTCCTCTACATATTGTACTATAGGAATTTAAATTATATAATGCATATTATTATAATTAATTATAAACTAAGTTGCTCATTTATTCGCATTTTTATACTAAAAAAATAAAAGATAAAATAATAGAAAATATTCACTGCTAAAGTTCCTAATTTTTATTTCTATGTTTCAAAGGAAAAAACTTTTATCTTTCCTTTGTAACATAGCAAGGTTATGTTTCGCTTTTTTTGCATGATTGTTCTCCCTTATTAATATTTAAACTAACTGATATATTTTTATGAAATTCGGAAATATGATAATTGATAAGTTGTGCCAGTAAAGCGACTTTATACGTTCGGACATCTAAAAATATTTTTTCGAATTTTTTGATGCATGTTTATGCAATTTAGGAGCAGAAAATGCTATTTAAGATACCAAATTTTGACGATAATCGATACTATAAGCATTAAAATTTAAAAATGGCGCACGTTCAAATTTCTGAGATTTCTCTAAATATCTCTTAAACCTTTTATAGAGTTTTATAAAATTCTACATTGAGATCATGACATTGAAGATGACATTAATCGTATAAGTTATTTTCTAATTCGTTGTCTTCAAAATAAGATATATGCAAAAACAGATTAGACATAAGAGATGTTGATGTCGATACTGTTATAGAATATTGAAATCAGAGCCGGAGCAAGGCAAGATGCAAGTGATGCACAGCATCAGGGCGCCACAGTATGGAGGCGCCTTACAAGATTATTTAGCCACTATTGTCTTTAAAAAACTATAGGGGGCGCTAAAAAGAACTTTGCAGCATGGCGCAGACTACCTAGGGCCGGCTCTGATTGAGATATATAAATTTTATAATTCCTAAAATTGTTAAAAGTTTATTTCAGATAACTTTAGGATGATTAAGATATGAACTATTATACAGTATATTCTGTTGGCAATAGATTTAGATTTTATGCGGATTAAGTAGAAGAAACAAGGAAACTTGGGTAAAAAAATTCTCTTTAGACACAAATTGATAGACAGTTTGACCTACTTATGTCCTCATTGAGTCGAGTCTTCCTTTAAATCATATAAAGAAGTCAAAGAAAGCAGTTTTAAAATGAATCGAGAAACTTTATCTAGATTCTAGAATGACCTATTCAAAAATTAGTCAATTAAGAAAATACCAGAGAAGTAAAAAGTAATCAATCGCAGCTTTTATTATATATAAAAAAAGACTCTACACTATACTGTATAATAATCGCTTCTTTAACTATTTAATATTTTTTAAATTCAGTATTTAAAGGTAAACGTATTATATACAGAATAAAAATTGTGAGAGTTGTTAATCTTAGAATTTAGAGAATAAAAAAAATGTCGGAAAGTTTTTTTGCATTCGAACCATTAACTACTTTTTTTTATTATTGACGAACCGGCGCTTTTCTCGCAAATGGCTCGTTTCTATTTTCGTTTTTCAAAGAGAATTGCAAAATTTGTGCGAATAAAAAAAAAGTCACGCTTCGTCAACTCCACATAGAGGATTACAGAATTTTATAAAAGAGATTAAACTAACTGGGAAAATGCTTCAAAAGTATATAGGAAAGAAAATTGTATATGATTAAAATTAAAAAAAAAAGATACTTAATAAAAAGTTTTTGAAAGATATTATTTCTTTATAAATATAATAAAATTTATTGATAATTATTTATTACATATAATGTGATTTTATAATGTAGTTAAAACAATTATGATAATTGTTATACTGTTGTAGTTATAAAACATGAACTCGTATTGTTATAAACGTGAGCCAAAGTTTGATTAAAGTTTTTATATATGGAGTATATACTCTGTTGCAAAAATACGACGTAAGTTTATTATAGGCGTATGATGCAGCCTTTCTCAAACTCGCTCAGTTGCTCATATTGCTGATGAATACGTAGTAGACATTTCCAAAGACTACTTAACGTAATGAAACAGCAAAATTGATCAGATACATCTGTACTTTCGAATACCGCTCGTTGTATTGGCATCAGATTCGCCCTTCTCACGCGCTTTCGAAACGCCCTGTGCGTTTGAAAGCGCGTGTTTATATTGTCGATGAAATTTGATTCATTTATACATCTAGTTCAATGATATTTGCATATTGAGTTTCGCAGTTCTCGCTCTATTTTTAAGAGTGCATTGCTTTTTTGCAACAGAGTCTATGTACGGTATTTTCTAATAATGGAAGTTTAATAATTGAGAATGGAAACTTTCGCGTCGCGTCATTCGCACGCGAAACGCGACGCGACTTTATTCAATGGCATCTATTCGGGGATTAGTCAAACATTTTATCCAATCGTTCACATTCAGAAACAGTTATATATATATATTATGCAGGACCGCCGAGAGGGGATGACATTCGAGAAATTTGTCACGGGCCCTGCATCGAAAAGGGGTTCCTCACGTGTCACATAAAGTGTCCGATAGTTCGCAAATGCCGCCACCAGAGCACTCAAAGCAGTCGTGCCAAAATAAAATATTTTATATACAGTCGAAGCCGGTTATAAGGAATTCGAGGAGACCTACACTTTTTTGTCCCTTATATCCGAATGCGCAACAAATCGGCGCGTCGTCGGATGGGCAAAGTAAAAATTGAAGAGTTTTCAACTAGGGGAGTTATTTCATCAACTGAGAGTTGTTATTTCGGTTTTAATTGAACATCGGTTATTTGAGTTGTGTAATTATTCGATTACCGGTTATGAATTTTGTATCTGCGGTATACATAAAATGGGAAATAATTAATACTAGATATTACTCCTCATTTATATGAGCGGAAATACTGTCATGGTACAATTGTCGCCTTACCGAAGCATGGCGAATGTGGTACATATCGAAAGGGGGGCCAAAACACACAAAACAATCCCTAATGGACCAGGGGTCAAAGGTCAAACGTTTAGGAGATACAGAAGCATCTAGGCGGCATAGTAATGGAGCACGGGTACGAGACGCGTCGCGTCGCAGACCACAGCGAGACCAGGCACGTCAAACCGCATGCGCCATTTCCAACAAACGGAACTTTGCGGGTTTATATCTCGTAAACGTTTGATCTTTGACCCTTGATTCACTAGGGATTTCTGTATGTTTCTGCTCCCCTTTCGATCTGTACCACTTTCGCCGTGCTTCGGTAAGGCGACAATTGTACCACTATAATTTAATCTTATAAACTTGGAGTATAACTCTAAAACTTCTACGAACTTATATAACAAATTACTGTATGTTTCTGCTCCCCTTTCGATCTGTACCACTTTCGCCCTGCTTCGGTAAGGCGACAATTGTACCACTGTAATTTAATCTCATAAACTTGGAGTATAACTCTAAAACTTCTACGAACTTATATAACAAATTATTAGGTGGCCCATTTTTGGGATATAACGCCACCTGCGGATTTTGTCTTTTTAGAGGAAATACAATTTTAATTTTATCTGTATTCATTAATTTTTAAATTATTACCAATGACAAAAAATTTTGCGGTCGGAAAATAGAGAGAGAAAAAAGCAACAAATTGGCTTTTTATGATGTTTTTATTATTTTTAAATTAAATTACACTTATTGTCAGCCGAGGTAAAGCAGGATGAAAAGTAGGTCATCACAAGGAAGAGTACAGAAAAATGAAAAATTATGTCCCTTATAGCCGAATTTTCCGACTCCCTAATAACCGGTTTCGACTGTACTGTATAACATGGTATGTAATGTATCGAATTTTGAATTTATTGTTCACTTTTTTAAATAAATGCTCAATGTTTTATATGGCTTGTTTTATTAAACCAAAGTGATGCACTTAAGTAGGGCCCGAAAATTTCTCTCGGCGGCCCTGCATTTATGTATCTACGATTCGATTAGAGAAGAGAAAGAGAGCAAACAAATGAGTGGGCGTATTGCTTCATCGCGTGGCAAGAGAAACGTGACATGAAAGTGCGTTCTTTCTGAGGTTTAAATTCCCTTTAAAACAAATTAATGTTTATCAATTAAAATAAAAGTTTTCACATATCGATTTTGCAATATAATACAGTATACACGAAATATAATCCACAATTTATAAAAGCAAATTATGGAAAAAGAAAATTTTTGTTGTGAATTTTTATTTTATTTATTTATTTTTGTTTTGATTTTTATTGAGAGATATGGATGCTAGAAAATATTAAATGGATTTTAAAAAAGTTTTCTTTTTCTCAAGTTTCTACATAAATATTATTCAAATTCCGAGTTAGAGAGAAAAGCCAAACCAAAACGAATAAAAGAAATTTTACATTTGCAGAATCAACATGGAAACTGCCGGAAATATAAATTAGCTATTAAAATAGAGCAAAAAAAAAAAAAAAAATCAATCAGAAATTTGATTTTTTCAAATGTTAGTCGCAATTTAAAATTACATTTTATAACTGGAAAATTCATTTGAAAATTTTATTTTCATTTTACACAGTATATTTTTATGCTGTTTATAAATATCTGTTTAATAAAATATTTCAAACGCATTCAGTTATGGATATGAAAATGGCTACAAGTATAAGATTATGTAAATTATGCAATACAATACTGACTTCGGCTTGATGATATTTAAGATAGGTTAGCTTGATTGAATCTTAAACTCGAGATTCGAATCTTTCGACTGACACTGGAATCGATTTACGTGCAAATAATCGAATCTTTCGACTGACACTGGAATCGATTTACGTACAAAAAATCGAATCTTTCGACTGATACTGGAATCGATTTACGTGCAAATAATCGAATCTTTCGACTGATACTGGAATCGATTTACGTGCAAATAATCGAATCTTTCGACTGACACTGGAATCGATTTACGTGCAAAAAATCGAATCTTTCGACTGATACTGGAATCGATTTAAGTGGAAAGAATCGAATCTTTCGACTGACATTAGAATCGATTTTATGATTTCATCATTCGAGTTCTGGATTATACTGTAGGAAAATAGGACATGTAATATGCATTGTTTCTAAAATCACGATTATAAAAATTTTCTGTTTCTGTATTCATTATAAAAATTGGAGATTTAAAAAAATATATATTGAAAAATATTTAATATATATAAATATTTTTATTATAAAAATATATTGAATGGACTTTGGCCAAAACATAAAATCCATTTTGAGTAGTAATAAGCATCTTAGAAGTGGTGAAAATTACAAGAAACAAAATAATTGACCAAGATAGAAAGAGATTGCATTGAAGGAGGTGATCAATAATTCCAAAGAAAACAATATGAAAAATTCTGATATAACTGATAACGAAGCTGTGCTGATATTGAAAATAAGTACAGTAAGACCCCGTTTAACGCGGGGAATATGTTCCAAGGCAACAGAGCGCTAAATGAAATAGCGTTGAACGAGGTCATTTTAACACTTAAATAATGAGAATAGGTGAAACAGGACAGTGAATAAAAAATATATACATAACATTTTTTATTTATTTTGTATTACTACTATTGTATTACATTAATTATAGGCAGTTTTTTTATTGCTAATATCCATTTGTATTCATAAATCATTCATGAAAAAATTCATAAAATTAGAAAATAAAAAGTTTTAAGAACAAAAAGCAGTAATCAGATTGCAGTAAACTATAAACAACTCAAAAATATTGATGAAAGAATAACGTTTTAACTTCAAGGAACTATAGTTTAAAGTGGCAGCATTCAGGTTAAAACTAAAATTGAATAACTGTTATTTTTATTACAAAGAGTGCAAACGAAATATATAAAAATAAAAATCGATTTATGTAGAATAATTGTTATTTTTATTACAAAGAGTGCAAACGAAATATATAAAAATAAAAATCGATTTATGTATATATATATATACAAAGTTGTTCTATTTTTGTTATCTTTGAAAAAAATTGTGTTTAATTAAAAAAAAAAACTGCATTATAATATTTAGTGTAACCTTGTTATCTGGAAACCCTTGATATGTGGGAAAAAAATTTTTTCCGTGCACTTTCGGCATTAAACGAATGTAATTTCAATAGTTATCTCGAAGTATTTTCTTCAAAACCCTCGCTATCTTGAATAAGTTTATAATTTTTGTGCTACAAAAATTAAAAATACTTACGAATTTTCCCTCGCTTTCGGAGTCTAAACAAAGGATTTAAATTTAATTTAAACAAAAGAAAGTAAATGTGCTATTGATAACTGAACAGGAACTTTTTTTTGTGCATACTCCGAATACTGAACATGTTGTACAGTAGTTTTGTTTTCTAAGGCTGAACTCACATGAACCGCAACAGAACCACACCACGACCACAAAACGGTAGTTGCTTGTGGACGGTCTGAATTATAATTATATTAATATAGAAACGCATAATCTAACTCAGACGGACCACTAAACTGAAGTCGGTTTCAACGACTATCGCAACTTGTGGTCGATATCATCCACAAAATTGTGGTCGTCAGTGGTTGAGCGCAACTCACACAGTGCAACATGCCGACCACTAGCCGCCGACAGCGCTTCCTGTCAATCAGCAATCGGTAACTGATTACGCATATATACGCGCAGTCCCTTACCTACTGCGCATATAAGTGGTTCGCGAGTGGTTGATTTCGGCCACAACCCAACCACATGGTAACCACCGTTTTGTGGTTGTCGCGTTGTTCTGTTGTGGTTCGTGTGAGTTGAGCCTAATTGTTGATAGGTTTTGGTCGATATGATCGTCTTTATTCAACAACCTTTGGTTAAGCTGCAGGAATATTTACACGCTAATTTTCATGGGAAAAAAGTGTCTTATACAGTATTAAAAACTACAGTATGTATTATTGACATAAAATCTTTATTTAATATTAAACCTTGATATATCGAACTCTTTATGTCGAATTTTTTTTGTTCCCGTGAGCTTCGAGATATCGAGGTTCTACTGTATATGCTCCATAGCATGAAGTTCCCAGCTGGATCCATAAATTTCAAAGTTACTATTGAGATAGCCTTTAGATTACATCTAAAAGAAAAAAGTCCAAAATCTGTTTTTTATTTTAACGGCTCCAAAAAAAATTGTATATTTTGTCAATAGATCAGTCTGCTGTTAAGAATAGCATATCCCATAATCGGTACTATGGCAAGACGAATTTCTTAGAGAATTAGAGGTTATTCTACTATTACTAACTTGCTTCGGTTCCAAGAATTCATCTATAAAAACTTGAAAAGTAACACGTCGATATACAGCTTACTTGAATTTAGCAGCGGCACTCGATAACATAAATATTCACAAATTATTCAACCGCTTACTCACTGATTATGATACAGACTCTATTTTCATTTATTGGATCATTAAATTTTTAAAATTTAGATCTTACTGAATATTAGCAAATCAAAATGTCAATAATGTTTTTTTTTCCTATTATTGGATTCAGGGATCATCATTAAGTGCACTCTTGTTTTTCTTTACATGAATCTGATTTGTAATCTTACCGATTCAGTTACTAGATGCCATGCAGACAATATTAAGATTCTTAATCCAAAGCTAAACAGCTTATTGTTAGTTAGTCGTCTAAGATCTGGACAGGGCCGGCTCAACATACGTTCGAGAGGAGCGCCCGCTCAGTGCACCAAAGGCCGCTGACACATTTTATGTTTTATTATTATTATTGTAGTAAGATAATTATTTTTTACACATAATTTAAACGGTGAACGGACTGGGCGACTCATCGTTTCAAAAACTGACTTGAGGGGGCGCGATAAAAATTTTCGCTCGAGGCGCTAAAGCTCTAGAGCCGGTACTGGATCTGGATATTTAACTCTTACAGCCGTATTCTGACCTCTTTTGTTTAACATCAGTTTAAACTTAGTTTAACTGAAACTGGTTTAAACTAAAACTGTCTTTCCAATTCTTATCGAAGTTTTGTCGGCCGGATGGCCGCGTGGTAAAGCTTTGGCTTACCACCCTGGAGGATCCGAGTTCAAATCCGGGTCCCACACCTCCAGTTTTTCAGGAGGGGTCCGGGCCCGGCCCGTTGAACCCCAACCTTCAACCATCCGGTTGACCCCATTACGGGTGTTGGCCAGCCTGTGATGGGCTCTACAAGTGGCCGCCGCCAGATACAGTATATCCCATGAGGATATGGCGGCGTAAACTAATTAACCTTAACCTTAACCTTATCGAAGTTTTGAACTCGGTTTCCGTAAACCATTAATCTCAAACCCATAGGCCTCTTGAAAACGTAGTGGGCATGCACAATCTCGATCTGTCTATCACGTGCAAGGAAACCTAGAATAAGAGGAAGGGAAACTCGCCGAAAGATCAAAGAGAAACGCGTAACCCCGCCAAGAGCAGCGCCCTCGAGTGGCTGCCAATGATTATTTAGCCATTCACCATTTGGACTGTACGTGTTGATTTACTTTTTTTGCTTTGGACTGTTAGTGAAAATATAAAACGTAATAAAATAATGTCCAAATATTGCAGAAGAGTTTATGGAACTTGGTGTTCAGTCATAAACTGCACAAATTCTAGAAAAAAATAAAAAATCCAGAAATGTCTTATTTCCGATTTCTGAACTATCTGATTGGTTTTTCATTGAGAATGATAAGTTTAAGGAAATGTTTGCTCGTATAATAAGCGAGATTTCTTTCTATTCAGAATATTTTCTAACTTAAAACATTTCAATAAAGAAGTTTGTTCTGAAGAAGCAGTAAATCGAAAGACCATAAAGAAAATGAAAAAAA
>AYEL01055804.1:0-10850 GCA_000484575.1 Olivierus martensii
AGCAGGGGAAAAGCTTTGGCTAAAGTCTCAGAATACGACATGAGCCTAGTGGACCCACTCCACCAAAAATATTTTCCATGGGTGGGACCCCAAACTTCGACGTGGGTCCTTCGGAGTGGAAAGCTCGAGCGCGGCCCATCCGGACGATCATCACCGCGGATTTGGCCGGTATGGCCGCGTGGAAACGTTCGGGCTTTCAACTCTGGAGGACCCGGGTTCGAGTCTCCGGTCCCACCCCTCGAGAATGGTAGGTCCGGACCCGGATCATCGATTCTCCTCCTTCACCATCCGGCTGACCCCTCCTCCGGAGTGGGCGGCCGGTGGAAGGGCTGGTTTCGCCCGGCCACATAGTATTCTACCTGAATGGATTGTGGCGTCATCTGTTGACCAAAAAGAAAGATACCCCTTCTCCACAATCTGGCTGATCCCTCCGCAGGGAAGGGCAGGTTTCGCCCCGCCACATAGTATTCTACCTGAATGGAGTGTGGCGTCATCCGTTGACCAAACAAAAATTGGTTTTGGAACGTAACTCTTTTTGTATTGGCTCCGGGTCTCGAAAGATACGATAATCGTCTCATCTCTGGCCGAATTCACCCGTTAATTAAAAAGTAGAAAAACTCGTCGTTTCTTTCGTACTTTACGTAAGATTAGATCAGCCTTGTTCCCAATTTTTTTTCTCACCTTTCCCATTGGCCCGGTTATAAATACAACCAGAATGTCGGAATTGAAATCGGTTGGTGGACCATGTACCTAGTTGTGGTAGATGGCTTAAACGGATATTCCTACCGAAAAGTCTTTCCTGGATACCTAATTTATTATTCCGTTGTTTTTTCCCGCCGAAAACAATTTTAAAGATGGCTAAACGCTAAAAAATGGCGTGTAAACTCCAATTCCGCTCCATTGCCGTCGATAATAAGTTCTTTCGCTGTAATATACGTTATATAATATTTGGCGCTGGCATCCATCCGTGTAATTTAATGCGTAGAGTATATGCGAAAGCGAAAGCTTTCGGATAAGCATTATATACACCAGTTTGTTTTTCCGTCCGTCCCAGAGGTAAACTAATGCCGCCGTCTCCTATTAATATATTTTTTCAACTAATTAGCAGATTTATACCGATGATAACTTAGTAAATTATATACCGTACGGTAAGGGGAGGCCCCGGATGACCACCGGTTAAGCGCGTTTTTATAATTCGATTACGCGCCACATATTCTCGGGCTACTCGTCTATTCCGCCGATAAGATTTAAAATGACCGATAACTTAGTCAGCTACGGCCCACCGTCCGAGACCCAACGGTAAATATTAAAACAGCGGTTAACCGGATTTAGGTCAAATTCACGCTGACGGTCGGCCATAAAATAAATTAATGGCCAATTGCCCGGAATAATCGTCTCGGTTGGTCCGACTACCGTAGGCGCGGACTCCCCGGCGTAATTATCGATCGGCTCACCTACCGGTGGGATCGATTGCCCGGAATAATCGTCTCGGTTGGGCCGACTACCGTAGGCGCGGACTCCCCGGCGTAATTATCGATCGGCTCACCTACCGGTGGGGCAAAATTAGCAGATACGAAATACCGGGTGGCCCTAAAATCACGCGTTCGGAGCCCTGTAGCGCGTGGTGTATTGGACGAAATGTAACAAAATTCGGTCGACTTACACGGTGGAACGAGCGGTTTCCATTTGGAAAGAAAACAAATTTAGTACCAAATGTCGCCGATGGTGGCGCCGCAAAAATTTAGAAGGTGTGATTAAGGAAGGCGCAATCGCCAAACGAAACAGCGGGCATCGAGTTTCCCAACCATACAGGATTAAGTATTGTTAATTACGCATCGGTATAATATGGATATTCCAAGAACCACGCGCGGTACCCGACATCTTCCACGCCGATATTTTTCACGCCGCCGGTATACGGTTGAAAATATTTAAAGTCGCGCGCTTTAGATAGGCTATACGAACATATATATTCCCAGTTAGATGTCCAGAAGTGGGTCGGGTGATCGAAGTAAAATCGATTCCAAAGTCGGCCGACTTTGGAATCGATTTGGATAATTCCTTCGAGCAGATCCCAAGTTTTTTTTCGGAAAGGTTTAGGCCGATTCGTTTTAATATGGAAGCGGTATCCGAGCGCGACCACGCCCCCTTACCGCTTCCGTACAGCGCGCTTTAGCGTACTTAATACGAAAAGCGAACTAAAAACCGTGATAGAGAAAGAAAATTCTTGGTAAAATAGATTTTAACTGTAAAAATATCTAACGCAATCTGGAACGAAACCGTATGAGAAAATGGGGCTGTTTTCCTCTACGGTGGAGACTGGCCACGTTTTCTCCTTCCAAATATTTTCTCACCCCAGTTAAATATCCGACTAAATATCCGAATTATGGCCAGGTGGATAAATGTTACTTTATTTAGCTTAGATAACCGAGTCGCCACTTTCCGGCTCTTTACTTCCAAAAGAAAATATTCCTATTGTTTACAAAACAGGGAAAGTAGGTTACGGTAGCTTCCTCGGTTTATTTTCTCCGTATTTCCTTCAATTATTTTTCTCTTTCATTCTTTTTCCTACCTTTAAAAGTATTTGTGTAGATAAATCGAATTAATAACCCATATTCGGTTTAAGCCGTTAACAAGCCGACGGTATGGATTAAATTGAACATATACCGGGACTAACGCGTCTACCACCAGCCGCTAGAATATTTATCTAAAGAAATAAAGAGAGGCTGACGGAATTATCTCTTTAAGAGAAAATGGGGCTGTTTTCCTCTACGGTCGAGACTGGCCACGTTTTCTCCTTCCAAATATTTTCTCACCCCAGTAAAATATCCGACTAAATATCCGAATTATGGCCAGGTGGATAAATGTTACTTTATTTAGCTTAGATAACCGAGTCTCCACTTTCCGGCTCTTTACTTCTAAAAGAAAATATTCCTATTGTTTACAAAACAGGGAAAATAGGTTACGGTAGCTTCCTCGGTTTATTTTCTCCGTATTTCCTCCAATTATTTTTCTCTTTCATTCTTTTTCCTACCTTTAAAAATATTTGTGTAGATAAATCGAATTAATAACCCATATTCGGTTTAAGCCGTTAAGAAGCCGACGGTATGGATTAAATTGAACAAATACCGGGACTTAACGCGTCCACCACCAGCCGCTAGAATATTTATCTAAAGAAATAAAGAGAGGCTGACGGAATTATCTCTTATCGTTGTTCCTATATATATAGTAGGCCAGGCGCGGTGGTTACTTTAATAATAGTTTTTTTTCCATCTTATCTTTATTCCGATGTGGGGTTATCTATTTACTTAGTAACAGCGTGCGTACGCTCTCCTCTGGCCACCGGATATATCCGGCTGGGTGACTCGGTCCCGGGTATATTTGAAAGGCATATTTTTTGCGGGAGATTTTGTTAGACGGAATCCGATGTCAGCGGATTTTCTAAGGCGCTAGCCTATAGAATTAAATGTGAGAAAAAGTGAAGTCCTCTTATTAATGGAAAAATGGCGGCGACCAACTGGGAAGTTGTCCCACATCGCATTTAATTTACCCGACGTTTGTCTACTCCGTAATTATTTAGATGGTGTTGGTGGCCCGTCTCCAAACCGAAACGTTAACTTTAAATTTTATCCGTTCGATACCAATCGGACGGTTCGACTCCGCACGGGTACGGTACGGCCTACCAAATCCCATTTTAAAAGCCGGGTTAACGTTTAGCCTAATTTATAATCTGGGAGAAAATGTGGTCCACTTATCGTCAATCTATTCTTTTATTACCCGGCACAATAGTTCTTTCCGCCGCGCGTATTTTGTCCCCTTCTTTTCAAAGTATCCGTTTAAGGAAGGAGTACTAAGCGCTTTTCTACGCTCGGTCGACCATTCGTATTTCCCACTATTTATGTAGTTTGCTCGAACATTACCACGCCTTTATTTCGTCCACTTTATCTCTCTTCCCCCACGTCCTTCGGTACACCCAGACAAAACGCCGCGCTCGGTCGTGTCTTACGGCGTTTCTCTCCTACGGATTTTTTTTCTTTTATTTTCACACGCGTCGAAAGAACCCGACCCGAGAGTGGACTTTTAAAGGCGCATTTTTCTAGCCTCCATAAATGTGACCGGCAACCGGTTTAGACGAACTTATCGTTTAATAGCCGTTCTTTCGCCTCTTATCTTTTCCCGGTTAAGTCTTCCCCTCGGCCAAAGATTCGGATAAAGGAAAAAAGTAAAATATAAAAAGGCGGTTAACTCGGACGGTGATACAGCCTACTCGTACTTAATCCAAAATCCGAAAAGGTTGGCTAAACTTCTTTAGCTCGGTTAATAAAAACTGTTCGGCCCGATTACTCCGCTAGTTTTCCTTCCCCCACTTTTATCTCGGTAGCCATAGCCAGGCTTTCTCCACATTTTCAATAGGAATGGTCGAATCCGTAAGTAAATTCCGGGAAGAAGTTAGATTAGTGGTAAACACCGGTTTCTTATTTAATTCCGTCGCTACCCAAACGGAAGGAGCCTGTCCGCCACATTATCCGTATTAGCGCCGTAACTCGGTTAACCCAGCCGAAAGATTCTTCGACTGGCCAAATTTTAAAGGTAACTATTAAAACGACTAAGTTAAAATACCATTCCGTCCACTTCTTATCAGTCACTCGGGCTAAAATTAAGCCGCGCTCTACCTGTTAGAGCCGATGATTCCGTCCCCACTCGGTACCGGAACCAGTAAACCCGGCCATTAATTAAAAGGAGAGGTTAACGGCTAAGCTTAGGGTGGCCCGCCGAAAGAGTAAATTAAAATATCTCACCTGACAGGCAGAAGAGAAGCAGCAGACAAGCGCGCCGTCCGGTCTCCATCGGCTTCGACATTCCGAATCTGTTCTTCCGCCCGCGCCGTGTGGAGCAACGACCGGGCCGCCTCTCGGCCTGTTTGGTGGATTACCGTCACGTGACCGCGCGGCCCCGTCCGTGATGGACGGGTGACCCGGTTACCACGGAAACTTTACGGATGGTCAGGGTCAGAAATTACCAGTTGTCTTAACGGGCCCAGCCGACAATTAGTCCGCGTAATAGGTCGGCATTCTAGAAAACGTTCTCGGCTTTAGGCCTAAATATTCGGCCTATTTAGTCTCCCGGTTGGAAGCCGATTGGTACCGTTAAAGCGCCGCATTCCCGTAAACTAGGTGAGCTACGTAGTAGAAAAGCGCTACTTTTAATTAACGCTAGTTACGGCCGTCGTCTCCACCCCGGGGAAAAAAGACGGGCCGGGCTAAGTAAATTACCGAAACCGGTAAATCGGAGCCCATCGACCCGCACCCACCCACTGGGTAGTGGGTAGGGTAGGTTACCGGTTGGGGCCCGGATTTAAATTTCCTGGGTCCAATTCTTCGGAACGTTAAAATCCATCCGCGGTTAAAACGGGACCGCCGGGGTAGGAAATCGTGGCTGGAGCCCGTCCGGTCGACAGTTAGTCGTATTTATTTCTGTGTCCGGCTGGGATCGACGCGAAGCCAGCTAGTGGAAAACCCAGTCGGACCGGTAGGATTTTTCTACACCAGTTAGCGGTGGTGGATAAAATACGGTAACGGAAGTGGACGGGGAACTACCGTGGTAATGACCACCACGGGCGCCGTCGTCCACGGGAAAATTTCCTAAGCCGGTGGTATTAACGGCCGTACGGTGCGCTACACTACCCACGCCCGTAGGCGTTTCCTCTTCCCCTACTTTCTTGACTTTAGTGCCGAAGTGGGCCGGGGGTTCCCACCGCCACCTCGGCCGTTTGGCCTATCGACCGACTTCTTTTAGTGGTTACTGGCTTTTCTATCTTAAAAATTAAACCGCCGAGACGCCGTGGTCATCCGCTTATCACCACCCCATCCGTCGGTCTCTTCTTCGTCGGTTTCGGAAAAACGGCCCGATTCTCTACCCTTTTATACCGTTTAAATCCGGGAAAAGACGGCTTCTGGGGCTAAAATTGGTAGTTCTTCTCGGGGCGGAAAAGAAATTCCACCGAGGTGGTAATTCTCGTTTTTTTTCCGGCCATCTAGGCGAAGGGAAACGGACCAATGTTTTTAAGTAGAATAACGATTGTCTTCCCTTCCGGTGGCCAGCGTACTTTCTCGGGTCAGCGTACTTAAACGGCACGCCGGTACTTACGGTTATTGGGCAATTTATGGAACAATGGTGAGGTAGGGGCGTAGTCTACTTAGGCTAATAGCTGGTATCTGGGTGAGGGCCATACCGTATTTCGATGCGGCATTTCCCGCTAAATAAGCCATTCCGAGATGAGCGGTATCCCGGTTTATAAAAACCATCGGAGTTACACCGAGTATTCGGTCGGAAACCGGTACTCTCTTTCGGCTCGGTGGGGACAAATTTCGTCGTCCCCGTAATCGTTAAAAGCGCTAATTAAACTTAAATCCTTAAATACATATTCGGAAATTTGGCCCGGAATGAAATCGGGAGTATCGCGGTAAGTCTAGTCGAGTGTCCCTTACCGAAATACTAAACTAGCCCTTATCCGAGATTAAGGCCACGGATCGTACGGCGCTAGCGCGTTAGTAACTTAGTTAAAATCTATAGTACTGAAATCGGAGTACCGCGGTAAGTCTAGTCGAGTGTCCCTTACCGAAATACTAAACTAGCCCGTTATCCCAGATTAAGGCCACGGATCGTACGGCGCTAGCGCGTTAGTAACTTAGTTAAAATCTATAGTATGGGCGGCTAAAGTGGTTTATACTGTTATCGTTAGTCGAGACCGGGGGTACATCCAGTTGGCCAGCGCTTCGCTGACTTCGATAAGTAAGCGCTTAGTTCACATACGTCATCATTTGCGCCGTTTTACTAGACGTTTGGCCGACAAATTCTGCCAAGCAAAATGGCTGCTCTCAAACAAAAAGGTTTAATACATTTGATTGATGAATTAACAGATGCTTCTGTGGAAGTTTCTTTAATGAATATAATTCGGAGAACTGCGGAATCGAATGCCGAACACTCGACCGCTATAACCGTCCATTGGAATTTAAAAATTAATAATAATTCGAAAGATAAAAAAGTAACTATAAAGGATTTCTTGTATCAGTTTTTCTAGTAAATTTTGTTGGAAAGTGACATCTATAATAATAATAATAATAATTAGCAATTCTAATTGTATAAATAGAATGATTTAAAAACTTATTTTAATTGATAAGATGCTTTGATTCAAAATAATATATAACAATGTTAAACTAAATATTTCTTAGAAAATTTATTTTCTCACACATCCTCGCTTCAAATTTAAATTTTAAAACTTAGGATAAAAAGTTTATATAAATTTTATCTATTTTAAATTAACAACCGTAATCGTTAGATGACAAACTCAGCTAAATTAGCGAACAAATGTAGCGCTGACTTCGCTTATCAGCAAACTCGGCGATTGATGACGTCACTTATACTTGATAAAAAGTTTATATAAATTTTATCTATTTTAAATTAACAATCGTAATCGTTAGATGACAAACTCAGCTAAAGTAGCGGACAAATGTAGCGCTGACTTCGCTTATCAGCAAACTCGGCGATTGATGACGTCACTTATACTAAGCGGACCGTCCAGTTGGATAGCTAGACGGTCCGCTGAGTCAGCCGCTTACCAACTGGATGCACCCCGGTTGTATTCCCAGGTGGTAGGATTTTAAACCGCCCGGTGGTCACACTTTTCGTAAAAAGGAAAAGAGCGTCGTTATCCATAATTAGACCGGGTTTACCACGTAATAATTTTTACTGTCGATTTTAGCGCCGGACCGAACCGGTGGTTAGTTTCCTTTTCGGTCGACTCTTACCTCCGCGCCCGTTTATCTGTTCAGACTAATTTTAAGCCAGATAGGTATAAATCTCAATCGAAATTCGTTTGGTAGCTACGGAGGCTTTCCACCTAGACCGGCCTTTAAAGGCGAAGGGTCCAGCCCAGAACGGATACCGTAGAGACGCGTCGTTTCCGTTTTAAACATTGTCGGCCAACTCGTTAGTCCTGGGGGCTGTCCCCCTCGGAAATTGTTTCGGTCGGCTATGGGAGAATCCAACCTGGTTTATTCTTACCGCCTAAAGATAGGCTAGGAAGTTTATCTGTCTTCTTTTCGTCTATCAGTTTCTTATTTCTGCTAATTTTATTTAGTTTTAGTCGCCATCACCCGTCTGGCCGGTGATATTTTTGCGGACCAACGGCCGCCCTCCTATACCAAATATCGTTGGGGGTCGGCCGGATTGGCCGCGTGGAAACGCTTCGGCTTTCCACTCTGGAGGACCCGGGTTCGAGTCTCGGGTCCCACCCCTTGAAAATATTTATCATGGGGTCTGGGCCGGCGCGCAATTCGTCCCTAGATATATAGAGTAGCGCATTCCTCGGCGCCACCGGATGCCGCCAAACCGGCCATTTTATATCCTGTTAGATGGGGAGTTGTCGTCGCCTTGGCTTCCTGGTTATTTCTTAAGAACACGCCCGGTTATAAATCCTGTAAATTGTTCTGATCGAACAGAAAAGGGTGGTAGATTCTTTCCTCGGCCGCCAGATAATGGGGGATTCGACGCCGTAATTTAATTAGCCCGTCCCTTGGACTAGTATTTACTTAATTCTAAATAAACGCCACTACGCGCCGAGTGTTGCGCCGTATCAGCGGCGGGACACCATCTAAAAGCGGCGCGCAATTCGTCCCTAGATATATAGAGTAGCGCATTCCTCGGCGCCACCGGATGCCGCCAAACCGGCCATTTTATATCCTGTTAGATGGGGAGTTGTCGTCGCCTTGGCTTCCTGGTTATTTCTTAAGAACACGCCGGTTATAGTTCTGTAAATTGTTCTGATCGAACAGAAAAGGGTGGTAGATTCTTTCCTCGGCCGCCAGATAAAAGAAACGAGAGATAAGAAGTGGTTAGAAAATATTAGAAGGAAAACTTTTCCAAATACCATCTCGGTTGGTCAGGTAACCAACCTCCGTATTTATAAATTAGAAGAGAAATATAGTATTACGGTTTTCTTTCCATAAAGTTACTCGTGCAGATAAGAAGTGGTTAGAAAATATTAGAAGGAACACTTTTCCAAATACCATCTCTGTTGGCCAGGTAACCAACCTCTGTATTTATAAATTAGAAGAGAAATATAGTATTACGGTTTTCTTTCCATAAAGTTACTCGTGTGAGGGAGATATTAATATACAAAATATATATAACAATGTTCTAACAAAGCATTAACATATTCTACATATTAATTTCTTTATTTACATTATTTCAGTTAAAAGATTGTTACCTTTATACCAACAAAAAGAAAAAACTGACACATCCCAGACAATTTTAAAACAAATTCTAAGGTTTATTTACAATCCTGATCAAGAAAAAATTTGAAATAGTATAAAGTGCAAAAATTTATTTACAATTTATTTACAAATTTTTATGGCAATTCTCATGTCTACAGATTTACTATCACATTTAACAGATTTCTTAGTTTCATTAGCTTTGTTAAATTTTCTTAAGAAAAAATAAATTCTTGTTTTAAAAAATTGTTTCATAAGTTTAAAATGGACAGAATGATATTTTGGAAAATAAGCTTCCAAGTTTTTTATTATGGGATTTTGAATAATAATATTAAAAGTATATTTAGTCCTAAGTATCAGTTGCTCATTTCTTCAAATTAGTTTTTCAGTCTCTAAAAAGAGCTGAAAAACTAATTTATTAACAAAAACCAAGTTTATTTCAGGGACATTTTCAATATTTAATGAATATTTTTTAAAATATGTTAAATGCATTAACAGGACCATTGCATGATCAATTTCTGACGTTTTAAGAAGAATGCTTTCTTCACATTTTTTACAAATAACAGTGGAAACTTTGATTATTGCTATGATATTCCCTGCTTGATAATACAATGACTGCTGTTCTTGTATGCTCATAGTAGAATCTTCAATTTTGTTTTCTACAAAAGTTTTTAAACATTCATCATCAATTGCATCTGCATATTCCTCTTTATCTACATTATCACTTATTTCACAATCAGATGTACTTTCTTGCAATGTGCTATTGTTTTGTGAATTATTTTGTATTTGGCATAATTCAATAATCTCACTATTTCCTATTTCACTGTGGCGGAAACATACATTGAGGTTGATGATCAAAAATATCAGGAATGGGATTGGGTTTGAGCTTCTTTCTCCCATCAGCTCTCTTTTGTTCAAACTGACTTTCACTAAAGTGTTTCTGAAATAATATTTATGATCATTAATAATGATATACAAATGAAAAAACACATTTACATAATTGATAGCCAAATATGATCTCAAAGAAGAAAACTTCCATCTTAATTTGGAATTTAAAAAAGTTGTTTCATTCCTTTGTTGTACGATAAAGACGTCAATAATGTCGAGCTACATTATGATTTAACAATTTATACACATATCCTTAATATTAAAATTCTTTATAAAAGATTTCTTTTCTAGCTCATGCATATTAAAAATTCTGTATCAAAAATTCTATAAATTGGTAATAGATTTTTGAAATCTGAAATGTATATGTCAATATGGATATTAGCATGTTTACATATATAGTTGTTTATAAAATGTATAGCTTATTGATAAATTAAATTTTTTTTTGTAAAAGTACAATTTAAGTTTAATGTATACACCCATACCTCGCTTTACGGCCTAGATATGTTCCGGAAAAGTTGGCTGTAAAGTGGAAAGCCATATAACAAATCAATTATTTTGATACAAATTCGATTGGATCTGTTCCAATTTTTTATAAAATAATATAGTTTTTAGTTCATAAAGCATTTTATTCTTTCTATTTCCTATAAAAATGCTTACATAAAAATAAAAGTACAAAACAAGTAATAATAAACA